>MNCI01037161.1:173773-252266 GCA_015680685.1 Gnetum montanum | reverse complement strand
GTCCCATCAAAATACCAAAGATTTTCTGAACCCTCTTGACTATTGAATCGTTCAACAACATGACTACAAGTAGAGGCTTTCTTACAACGATCTCAAAAGCAGTTCTTATATGTTTAAAATTAACCAAATTGACTACTAAAATGCTCTTAAGGCTTTCAAACACATGTGCTTCTATGGAAAATTTTTTTTAAAAAAATTCTATTGGGCAACAAGAACAATAACAGCAATCTAAAAATCCCAAAATTACTTGCCAAGGATGATACTATCTAAACCACTAGCTAGACAATTTAAACAAAATAAAAATTGAAATCTTTTCTTTAGCAAGCTATCTTACAAGTAATCGGTTACAATTTCTTCTTTACAATGCTCTTCTCCCAAGACTCAAAGTGTATCTCCAAGTGAGAGCCCAAGTGTGTGATCCCAAGTCTTCCAAAGTGTGTTCCCCCCTTCTCCTCCCTGAAGCCTTTTTATAAGGTTAAAAAGGTAGGTAGGTAAGTTACAAAATATCTTGGGTGGTTATAACCACCATAGAAACAAAAATGCTGCAGTTGACAAGTATCCTATTCAGTTGCCAAGTGTCTTCATTCAGTTGCCAAGTGGTCACCATGGAGATAAAAAAGTTGTAGTTGACAAGTGTCCTATTTAGTTGACAAGTGGCCCATTTAGTTGACAAGTGGCCATTGTGGAGATAATGGGGTTGTAGTTGACAAGTGGCCTTTGTGGTGGTTATAACCACCATTTCAATTGACAAGTGTTCAATTCACATGGGACTTTGAACAATTGTTGCACAAATTTCCTTTTTAAATCATAAAATATTTTATTATTATTTACATCATAGTAGTAGAGATAATAACCATGGAGTTGATGCATACATGGATGGGTTAATATATAAATATATATGTAAGTGTGTACAACCGAATGCATAAGTGGAGTGACGCTCTCATGTTTTCAACACAAAGCAAGTGACAGGTTATGTAGATTATAGTTTAATCATGTAGATAGTATATAGTTTATAGTGTCAACACATAGCATTACTTGATGTTATGTAGTTTGTGTAATGGTCATCATAGTCCAGGTTCAGCATGAAGATGCCATTGGTGAGTCCAACCACCGTTTGTATGAACGCGCTCATGCTGGACAATCATTTATATGAGCAGATTTTAGTTCATCATCTTCAAAGTTGCTGCCACTGTTAATGACTTGAAATTTGGATCAACATCAGGGTCGTTTTGCAGATAACAGAGTTGGAAGTATTGGGATTGTATATATTGTATTTTTGGCATGGCCGCAAGATTTTTCTTGGAGCTACAGTGCACAACCTCGAATTTGACGATGACCTGGAAACCAGATCTAGATCTATATCCGGTGCTTTGCTGCTGCAAAAACAAGGCCAAAAAATGATGTAGGCATAGGAACATGGACCCTTCCTTCTTCTTTTTGTTCCTCTACAAGCAGAGACGGTACCAGGGATGGCCCAAGATGATGATTCCGATGAGCGCTGCAGCAACAGCAACGGACCACATGGTCTTGTCCATGCTCCAGCTCATAAACGTCTTGGCTTGCGGCTGCTGCTAAACCTCTTCCTATTCATTGTCTTCTGGTATTGAAAGCTTCAATGGAAGCCCTAATTTTCTCCATAATTTTAGCAGCTTTAATGAATGCAATTCAACATAAAACCTCATTCTGAGAAACGCTGAAGCTGCCAACCTTAATGATGCCACAGAGGTCACTATTTCTCAGTGAAAATGTGGAAAGGATTATCTCCTCATCTTCGCTCTTGGCCGTGGTGTAGATCTCGTCTTCTATCGCCATTTCAGGCTTTTGTTTGGTTATTGATGTGAACCAAAATCGTTTCTTGTTCTATCTGTGAAAGAGGAAATCAGGAGACCTACATGATGTTCCGTTGATCTGTATTGTCTTGGTTCTTTAAATTAACCCTTTAGTAAGTAATAGCAATCATCGCTGTAGATTCTCAACAATATATGTGGCATAAAGATCCATAGAGTGTTGAATAGCTTCACAGGTAGTGGCCGCCGATAGAAATTCATCCACAGCAACTTCTTTATTCTTATTTTTCAAAATCATGATTCTACTTCAAATGCATCCTCAATTTTAGAATCCGATCCATAAGAATTGATACTAGTGGCTGCAGTTTTCACGTGTTGTACCTGGAAATGGTAAAAATTGGCCTCCAAGGTTCGAATCCCAGGCATTATTTGCCATAATTTCCTCCTAGGGATGGGCCCTGTTGACATCATCTGGTTTATTTGCCATCTGTTTTCCTTTAGCAGCTTACTGATCAACATATTGCCTAAGATTTTCCATTCTTTGACAAGTTCATATTTCTTTTGAAATTCTTTCCAAATTATTTTAGGCAGAGTGCAGATACCTTCAACAAATATCGGTAGCCTAAAACACTATTTTCTACTACCTTTCCCTAAGGATAGCTCTTGCTCATTCTTTACCGGCATCCAAATGATCAATTCTTGAAAGTATTTCTAACAATAAAGAATTCCTTGCTTGTCAATTCATTAAGCAATGGCACATTATCTCTTGCAATCTTCTATTCACTATCTTTCATATGTGCATCATTATTTCCATCAATAATGTTATGGTCTCCCTGATATGCATGCCTTTCCTCCTTAAGGGCTCCATGCAAGGAATGCTTTAGTTGATGATGTAGACTACTAATGATGTTTCTTTGAGGACAATACTATAGTATACCTAATCCACCTCACAACATGTTCCAAATGAGAGTTAGAAAGACCTCTAGAGTATCCACAAAAGAGATGGACTGGAAGAAGGTGAACATCTTCAGTAGGGATAAGTAATGATCAAAGAATTCTACAGACTTGAGCCATGCAAAATTTCCAACCTAGTGAATTTTGAGAAGCAAAATCATATGCTTGTTTCCCATGCTAAGTATCAATCCGATTGATAATCTAAAGAATTAAAATTAGGGAGAATAAATGCAGCCCATCTCATCCAATCTCTTTTTTGCGAGTGACAGGAATCAATACCTTTTCAACCTACATCTTGCCATTTCAATAGTTCTATTGAAATATTTTGAAGGTTTCAATCATCTCATATCTCTGTTCCATGAAATGGCCAAAATGTGCCAACAAGATGCATCCCAACAAGTCCCCATAGACCTTGGAACTTGCTAAACTCATCAAAATGAGCTGAAAATACCCCAAAGCATGCCACAACATTCAACACAAAAAGACACATAGTATGTAGGGTAGAACAACATGATCAAAAGAGGCATCCCTACACTAGAATTCATTATAGAAGGAGGTGGCATGGGAGATCTAGCTTAAATACAATGATCTTTCATTATAAGTGGAGGTGGCATGGGAGAATTGGCTTACATACAATGCTTTCACTTTTTGGGCACAATGCCCTAGATTCCCTATAAATGTATCATGACGACTTTTTCCAACATTCAAATGTGGAGGAATTCCTAGAAATGCATCATTGCCATGCTCAATATGCATGACTCCTTGTAGCATCAACCTACCAGCCACAGAGAATTTTGCACTTCACCAAACTTATAGCTATTAGTTGAGAAAGGTTGGTTAGCCTATTTTTTGACTTTTCAACCCTACCCTATGAGTTCGATTTTCAAAGGGGTTATCTCTTGGTAGAATGAAAAGTTTGTCATGGATGGGGCACAATGCAAATTTTGCCAAGCTCAATGCCTATAGCTATAAGTATTCTAAACTAGGAAAAGCACAATGCTTACAGTAACTCCCACAAATTTGATCCCACTTAAATTTACCCTTGTGATGTTGGTTTGCTTACTATTCTTTGGTGGATTTTTTCTTTGGGCCTCTCCCTATTTGCTTGAAGATTTTCTTCCCCCTTTAACAATTATGGCATTGTAACAATTAATTAGGGGTTCAACCTTGAATAATTTAAATGATTAGTTTTCCAAAAAAGAAAAAAGAAAAAAGATAGTCAAATAATTGGAGAGTCATAAGGTTATCAATTAGAATAATTTAAAAGAAAAATATTTTTAATAAAGATCATTTTAATTGAAAATATTTTTAAAGAATTTTCATTGTTACCTATGAAAGACATATCCAATCCTAAAACCATATGTAGGCATGACTAAACTCAAGAAAGGCCAGACATAGTACAAATAATTAAATACTTTTGATTTTAGATAGGAACCTATGTATAAATAATTGAGAGAAACTCTTTTATGGATTAGAAAAAACATGTGTGTTGAAAAATTTGTAAAGATACATTGTTATATAAAAGGGGTAATAAAAATAATTTGAATAATTATCAAATGATGGTAATGAATAATATTTTTGCTAAGTTACTAGGCACTCTACTAGAAAATAGAATTAGTTCTTGGGCCAAAGGTAACCAAGTTAGTGCAAGATGTTAAGAAGGTTTTAGACAAAATCACTATACTATTTATCACTTAGTTACTCTTAGACACTACATGGAGTTTGAAATAATCTTTAATAAAAAAAGTTATTATTTGTTTTATTCATTTTTTAAAAGTATATGACTTAGTGATCCATACAAAACTATGGTCGTGCTTACAACTCAAAGATTTTATGGGAAAGTGACTATTGAAATTACACATAGTAATTTTGAGAAAAAAAATCTATTATAGAGAAAAATTGGAGTTGAGCAAGGTTCACTTTTTCAAATGAAATGTAGGAATGGTTGTGTAACAAGCAGGAAAATCATGCTATCAAAATTGTTTCCTAAGTAATGAATCTTTTTTATAGGCAAATGATGTTGCCTTGATTTTTACTACTATAGAAGGTATGCAAAATATGTTGCAAATTTTAGAAAATTATTGTCATTAATTTAGTCTTTAAGTGAATATAGATAAAACCAAATTGATGATCTAGGGTACAAGAAATAACTATTATAACTTCCATTGATGATCCAAATGCAAAAGCTCACTATCTCTTAGTTGCTATTACTTATCAAGTATCAGAATATTATCAACAAGCTTCATTTAAGTTCTCTTCATCTTAGAATTAAAAGTGGAAGATGAAAGCAACTGCATTTAGAAGAAAGCATTTGTATGTTGTTTATATGAAGAGCCCTTGAAGATGAGTTACATGTGTTTCTTTCTTATGCTATATCTACTTATTTAAGATAGCATTATAACGTAGCACCAAAAAGCCTATAAGATTTATTTTTGATGCCCTCATTAGTGCTTGGTCAATTTGTAGACTCTATCTATATTTTTCATGAAAATGTAATATCTATACAATAGATTTTATGAGTCTTTGGATATAATAAAGCTTTATTTCATTTTATTTTATTATTAAACACTAAACTTAAAGATTAGGAACAATAAACATGAATTTTCTTAGCAGTTGATGAGCGACAAGGTACCACTACACCCAACCATATGAATGTGAGCGTTCATGCATGATTCAGTCAAACTCCAAGGATTAAGTTCTTATGTGCTTACATGGAACAAGGATGAGTTAGCTAGTCATTGTCTTTCTAAGCTTACTTGTAAGGCACAATTGTATGGTTACGTAAACTCGAGGTATATGATTTTTATGCTTTTTATATTTTCTATCTTAGTTTCCTAAGTGTGTGTAATGAAAATATTTAATTAACTAATGTGTTTTGATAACTCTAATGTGAATCAAATTCTAACACCAGCATTTGTTCCCACTCTCTAGAGACATCCTAAACTAGAGTAACACTACGAGGGTTACCAAACGCTAGTTGTTACTGGGTTACCAAGTGTTCCATGCATGCTCAAAGTGGTCGTGCTAAGTGTGCTAATTCATTGATAATCGATAATTCATAATTCTATGGAAATAACATTAATTACCTCCTGAAATCATCAAATAATAGTAAATAACATTAAATGTAATAATTAAACTATTCTAAACGCTGCAAGGTTTATCACAAAGTTTTTCTTTATTTTCAGACACAAGGTGTGCTTAGGTACACAATGCTCAAATAAAGATCCGTTCACTTTATGACTCCCACTATGGGCACTTAGAAATAATTCTAACTCTACAATAGAAAAACTATAAGATTTTGGCTAAGGGACTAAAAACTAATGCTAAACCAAGTGCCCCTCTCTCCTATTTATAGCCAACAAGACAAGTTTTGACATCGCATGTCCAATATTACTTTGACATCTCCAATATAGCATATTCGATATAGAGGGTCCGATATCAAGGGTTTGATATCAGGACTCATCATATCCGCACAACTAAATGAAAACTCATCCTTAACTTCCTTACAAAATATTGGGAAGGTATGGGATTATTGATTCAATGATGATTGATGGTGACATGGAATGACAGACTCAAAGTGCCTGGTGAATGGATCAACAAATGTATTATAGCATTGGTGTTCATAACCATTGTGGTGAACACTATACATAGATGAAATCCAAGCCCTCATTTGATAGCTTGAAGAGAGAGAGAGAGAGAAAGGAAAATGAGATGCATTTCTGCCGATGTTAAAAATGTACACATTGTTGTTCATCCATGTCCACATGACCAAACTTGTTCCTTGCATAAATGCTCTTACTCTAGTCCATCCTTAGTGATTCCTCCTATCCTAGTCCATTGTTCATGTAATCACCATATGCACACACACCATAATCATGAATTAGCAAGAATAGATAAGATATAATGTAGTTGATACCTTGCCTCGATATGAAGCACATTAACTAGGTTGAGGGTATGGTAGATATTAGGTTAGAGGTTTCTAAGTGATAACTACCCAAGATGTAGGGGTGAGATAAGTAATGAAATGGAAATATTTGCAATAGGCCCCCATGACTAAGAGTGAACCTCCAATAGTCATAGGATGGAAAATGAAAGAAAATGGAAGATAAGATGAATAACAATGGTGAAGCCAATAAAAATGCATAGAAGGGCACAAGAAAATGGATGTCATAGATGGAGTGAAATGAGATATAGTTGATGGCAAGAAATGTTTAAAGGAAGGAACAAAAATTGCACCAAAAAGGAATGCCAATGGGTTCTCCCCAAAGTAGGCTCATGCCCTTTATGCCTTGACAAACCGACAAACCAAAGAGTCTATAGGCGCTAGGAATGACATATGGAGACAATAGTTAAGAATTCACCCACAAAAATTTACCAAATAATAACAATGCATCAACCAAGATATAGATTACTCATAAAGCTAGCAATGATGTAGAATATGGAAACCAATACAAAAATAGAAGAGAGAATGGAATGGAATCCCAAAATCAATTTTGTGTAAAGTCCCTTGTATATTATGTGGTTAAGGTGACTTAATAAAATTCATCCCAAATATAGATTAAAACTGACCACATCTAGTCACCTCACATCAACACACCTGACCAACCCATCCTCCTAAAGAAACAAGAATTCTTTCATAGAGAAACCGCCATCCCCAAAAAGATAAGAATAAAGAAATAGAAAGTGAGAAAGGGCCTTAGTTAGAGGGAACCTTTAGGCATGGGTAACATGTCCTTCTAGTGCCATAACCAGTGCTTGTAGCCCACCCGTTTTTTTTTATGAGAACCACACCATGCAAAGAGAATAGCTAGCGCAAATGCAATGAATCCCCTTGAGGTCACATCCTTTTCAATCCATTTGAATCTTTCCTTGATTTGAAGAATACCAAGCCACAAATCCATTGATAGGTTTTCTTAGAGAAAGGGACAATACATTTCCAAAACAAGGGAGACCATAGAATTGAATGGATGACATGGACTCATTGCCTATTTTATCAAAAGAAACCATATCCTAGCATCAACATTGAAAGTCAAAGGTAAAAACCAAACACTGGCAATCAACACCATTATAGTCCAACCCATGAACACTTATTATGTGATGAGTGAAAATAAATCAAACAAAAGGTAACAAAAAAGAAATAGTAAAAATGTTAATGATGGTGTAAAATAAAAACAGGTAAAGATGAAAAATGTGTAAAATAAAAAAGACAAAAGAAACTAAGGACTTAGAATAGTTAGCATTGGTGACCATCTATCCCATGACTAAGTTGTAAGGGGGAGATCCAAAATAATGAGCAAGGTTGTCCATTAATAGAGGTAGAGTTAATACTAGCCATTTTAGGTTCATGAAAAGGTTTGGTTTGTTGGACGTTGACCAATAATTTCTTATCTGGGCTTTCAGGTTTATAGAACATCAAGGTCCTTGAAGGAAACGTTTCATGAATGATATAAGGTCCTTCCCACAACATTTGAAATTTAGTTTGTTGTGGCACATGTGCAGGATTCCAATAAAGAACCCTATCTCCTAGTTGGTATTTGACTTTTCTAATTCTCAAGTCATGACATTGTTTGTTGAAGGCCTTGTGTAATTTTTTTGATGACAAGGTGGCTAATTGGTTTTCATTTAGCAAGTTAAGACTCATTAATCGTTCTTTCTATGCTAGATTGAGGTCAAGGTTAAGGTCACATGTTGTAGATAGTGTACAGAGCTTAGCTTGAATAGGAAGTGTTAGAAGTTTATCATACACTAACTCATAGGGAGAATAGCCTATAGGGAGTTTCCATATGGAGCGGTAGGCCTAGAGAACATCGTTCAGTTTGGTGCTCCAGTCTTACCTATATTTGCTAATGGTTTGTGTCAATATTATTGTGATTTCCCTATTGGTGACTTCGACTTGACCATTTTCTTGGGGATGATATGGTGTAGCCAGTTTATGCTCAATCCTAAGCATTGCATCAACTTTCGAAAAGTTGCACCTATAAAATGTGTACCATTATCATAAATAAGTGCATGAGGCATGCCAAACCTATTTACAATTTGTTGTTGAACAAATCATACAACGATAGATGATGTAGAGTCAGTAACAGTGACTACTTCTGCCCACTTTGAAAATAGTCAACAATAACAACAATGTATGCTTTTTCATTGGACATTGGTGTAATAGGCCCCATAAAATTAATACCCCATATGTGGAAGGATTCTAAGGGTTGAATCCATTTTTGTGGACCCTCCATTCTAGCAGTCATTTCCCCATCGCATTGGTAGTGCTTAAAAGATTGGACAAAATGATGGAAATCCCGAAATAATTTAGGCCAATAATATTCTACAAGAAAGATTTTAATGGCTATTCATCTCCCAATGTAATGACCCCCACAAGGGCCCTCATGAGCATCTTGGAGAACTCGCAATTGATCTACGTCAAGAACACACCATCCAACCAAGCCATCGGAACACACCTTGTAAAGGTGTCCATTGATTTCCATGAAATGTTTTGATCAGTGGAGAAATTTTTGTTTTTTCTTCTAAGGTCTAGCCCTTGTGGTATTTCTTGCGTGAAAAGATAAGTAAGAATTCTACTATACTAGTTTGTATCTATGGGTGATTGATTATTTATTACACTTGTAAAGAGGAGTTCATCAGGGAAGTGATCAGAAATTGGATATCCATCCTCTTTGTTGTCCCATTGCAACTAAGATAAATGATTGGTAACAACATTCTCAGTGGCTTTACATTCTACTATCATGATATCAAACTCTTGCAAGATCACAAGTCATCATATGATGCGAGGGCGCACTATTGGTTTATTCATAAGAAACCAAGTTGCACTATAATCTGTGTGTACAAATACCTTATAAACTAAAACATAGTGCCTAAATTTTTCTAGTGCAAACACCACAACCATTAACTCTTTTTCTGTTCTGGTATAGTTGAGTTGTGCACCAACAATACTCTGACTTACACAATGAATGTAATAGGGATGTTTTTGGTCACATAACTGTGTAAGTACGACTCATAAAGCAAAATTAGACACGTTGATCATTATATGGAATGGTTTGGACCAGTTAGGTTCTTGTAGAATGGATGTCTCTACAAGCTCCTACTTCAAGGTTTGGAAAGCTACCTCACATTCCTTGGTCCACTCAAAGGATATGTCCTTCTTCGTTAATTCTACCAAAGATTTTGCAATCTTTTAAAAGTTCTTGATGAAACATCTATAATAGCTAGTATGTCCAAGGAATGATCAAACATCTTTTAAAGTTTTAGTTTGATGAGTGATTCCTTGGATAACTTTAATTTTTTTAGGATCTACCTCCATCCCTGTTTGTGAAATTTTATGTCCTAGTATAATGCCCTCTTAGACCATTAAATGGATTTTCTGCCAATTGAGCCTTAGGTTGGTTTTAACACATCATTTTAGTACTTGCTCTAATCAGTCTAATGCTTGTTCAAATTTTTCTCTATAGGTGAAGAAATCATCCATAAAAAACTCCATATCATTTCCTATTTTCTATTGAAATATACTAAGAACCAAACTTTGAAATGTTGTTGAAGCATTACATAAGCCAAACAGCATTTGCCTATATGCAAATGTTCCCCAAGGACTCATGAATGTAATTTTGGCCTGGTCTTTTGGTGCTATTTGAATTTGATTGTACCCACTATAACCATCCAAAAAACTATAGTAATAATGCCCTGCAATGGTATCTAAAACTTGGTCAACAAATGGAAATGGAAAATGGTCTTTAAATGTTTCCATATTTAGTAGCCTAAAGTCTATACACACCCTCCATTTACCACCTTTTTTAGGCAAAAGGACTAATGGACTAACCCATTCACTGTCAACAATGGGGTAGATGAACCTAGCCTTGAGAAGTTTTTCAATTTCTTCCTTAACTACTTGCTTAAGATTTGGGTTCAATCGTCTTTGTGGTTGTCATCGAGGCTTCATAGATGGATCAGTGTAAATTCTATTTTGGCATATCCTAGGATCTATTCTGGTTAATTTGGGATATGACCAAGCAAAGGCTTTTAACCATTTGTTTACCATTTTCAACAATTTTTCTTTTTGTTGAGGAGCAAGCTTAGCATTAATGATTATCAATTTTCCATTTTTGAAAAATGCATATTCCATACTAGTGGGCAATGATTTTAATTCAAGGGGCTCTTGCTTAAACTCATCAAGGATTTCCAACTTCCCCTAGTTGATATTTTCGATGTCAGTACTTAGAAGTTCGCAATGGACTTGCTCTAATGCATCTATACTATCGATATAGGCATAAGTCAAGCCCTCAGTTAGTTCCATGCATAAAGTTGAATTGCTCTCTTGGTTAGCTATCAACCACTGGGTGCCTTCTTATCTTGTGGATGCTACATACAGGCGTCTTTGTATGTTAGTTACTTGTACACACTAGTTGCATGCAGGCAATGTTAAGCATTGTATGAACCAAAACTTCTACATTCAGTTGCACCCTATGTCACTGTATACGATGCATGGAATTTTTTTCTTCTCAATCTTTCCAAACGTATTTTCTTTTGATATCTCTAGGGAAAGATCACATATTCCTAGGCATGCATCAATTGTACTCAGCCATGCTCTTCCCATTATGATTGGAAAGTTCCCCTTATAGTTGTTGACTTGGATCACTAGGAAATCAACTAGATACGACCATCCACAAATAGTGGTGATAATGTCCTCCACTAGTCCCAATGGGATAGTGATGGACTGTTTGGCCAACTCTAAATAGATGTTACTCTTCTTTAGTAGAGGTAGGTTCCAGGCTTTATACATTTCCTGGAAGATCCAATTAACACTAGAACCTAAATCCAAAAGAGCTTTGCAAGGCTCATTTCCAATAATTTGAAAATAAATAAGAGGACTTCTAGGATCAGAAAATTTCCTAGGAAGATGGCCAGCTTTAATCTAATTAGTGATGGCATGGGTTAACATGAAAGTATGCATTGGATGCAGTTTTTGGTTTGAAGAAAGCTCTAAAGATTCAAATGATAATGAGGTGTTTGCATAATTAGCTACTTGTGGTTGTAAGGACTTGGTTAGACTACTGGTTCTAAAGAAAGGTCTCTTCTTTGATCAATTATCCAAACAAACAGTAGGTTGACGAATGACAACCCTTGTAGCGTTATGTTGCTATGGTTGGGCAGGAAGCTTGCCCTGCATAGTTAGAGCAGGTGGTAACGGAGCCGAGGGTGCAGAAATGCAGATATATGAGAGGGATAGTACCTATGTGGAACATCACCCTAAGAAGAATAAGTTCTATAGTTCTTAGGGGGCTAGTAGTGAGTTAAAGAGCAACATGACTAGTAGAGTTACGTGAAGAGATGAGTTGTTGAACATAATACTTGTATGGGTCAGGTTAATTGTAAGGGTATTGTTAATGTGGCAATGGCATTCCCCATGATTGTGGGTATTTCCACCATTGATACTATTCATTTGGTTGTGGTGGAGCTCCACTCGGATAATATGTCAAGCGTTGGTGGAACTACCTTGGGTTACCTTGAGGATAAGGTAACCTCCTGGGTGTTTTTCATTTGTTCAATCGTGGATTTAGTGCATACACCCCAAACTCTTGTAGATGTGACACTACTGGACAACATCCCTTAGGATGGTCATATTGGCAAATTTCACATCCACCATCATTGTCTGTGTCCAAATCCACAACCTCTTCAATGATAGCAACCTTGCCCTTACCCTTGTTATGTGCATACTCAGCTTCTTTATTTTTTTTCTCTCTCGGTCACTACTTTGTTCTCTAGACTCTACTATTTTTAAGATAGTTTGAAATTTGTCATCTAAGGAGTTCCACATTTGATCCACCTTTGTCGATACTTCTGATGCAAATTTTTGAATGAGTAAAGTCTTTCTATTCACCATCACTTCTAGTGGTGACTCTTCTTCATCTTTGCAAAATCTAATTTCCTTCTTTCGGAGGGAAAGATCTTTGTTGTACTCCTTCACACTTTCTCTTTTCCTCAACTCACCTTCCTCCTTAGCAACTTGCTCCAACAATCTTTGTATTTGATGGGCTTTAAGCTTATATAGCCTTCCTTGGGCATAAGTTCAAAGGGTTCTTTGCATTTTGTACCTAAGCCCATCTACAAGATGACATAGTTGTTTCTTTTGTGAATAGCCATGGCCAGGGAAATGATGTAACAATGAATAGTATCGGCCCATGGCAGCATCCAAGGGTTTGTGTCCTCCTTGTTTTCATCCTTGGATTTTCTTACGTAGGTTGGACACTTGGGAGTATATCTGATACTTATCGTTGAATAGCTCCAAGATGGTACTCCATCAACAAATGGATTCCAGTTCTAAGGACCAATACCAACTTTCCACTTCCTTGATTAGTGTCTGTGGAAATGACTTTAGCTTTTGCCACTTTTTTTCTATATTTTACAAGGCATATACATTGTGAAATACTTGTAGATGATTTTGAGGATCAACATTGTACCCCTTTCAAATTGTGGGATGCTATTCATGTCTAGTCTTTTGATCCTACTATTTTTCTAGTGCCTTGTTGGGATCCTAACAGCCTTTGTTATATCTAACATACTTTGGGTGGCAAGTAAGGGTTCATCATGATCATGTTTTCTATGGTGTCTATGATGCCTATGTTGTTCCCTACTCTTCCATCTTTCATGATGTGTCTCTTTGGAATTCCCTTGTCCCCTTTCTCAAGTATTTTGTTTGTGATTTCTATTTCACTTACCATTTTCACCATGGTCTTTCCCTTTGTAACTACATTTAGATCTCAAAGGAGAGGGGGAAGAACATGATGAAGGTGAAGAGGAAGGAGGATTGGCACCATGACGGTGCCTGTCACCTTTCCTTTTGTGGTCACAGCCTCATTTGTGGTTACGATCGTAATGTCCATCATTGTCATGTGTTCGTGTTCCTTTTCTAAACCCTTTATGTTCATTGGTACCAAAACCTAGGTTATGAATAGTGAAGTGAAGATATACAACTCCTTGACTGAAGTCAACGAGAGGAACACCATTTTGTGGAAAACCTCCTGAGACAAGTTCACCACTGTTGTTTTCACTTAGGACATATGGGACATTCTGATACCACCTCCCCTTCATAGATTTGTAATGTCTCTCCTATTGCAAATCCCTTTAGCGTTGTGCCTCCATGGGTCGATAATCTCTCGAATCTTGTTCATGCACAACATACTTCGATTGTAAGTGATACATACTGATTCGTCTGAGAGCACAAAGAAGCATACTTGGGATTGAGTGATCGAGAGGTAACACTATGTTACCTTCTAAATCACGCCATCATAATTTTTCATCATAGTGGAGGATAAAGGTAAAGTCTGGTATATACTCATCAAGATGAGCATATACCATCCAAAATTGTTGGGGCACTGGCAGATCATCATGTGCACCCCACCTTTGATTGTTCATGGTATCAGACCTAGTTGGTGAAGCACTCTCATAAGAAGAAGGAGACATGATTGATTATTTAGTGTGCGATCTCCCTTTCCGATGATTGTAGGAAAGGTAACTTTAAGGGTTCATTCCAACGATGGAAGAATTTCCTAAGTTTTAATTAGCACACAAACAACAAAATCCCCAACAATGGCATCAATGATGAGTAGCAAGGTACCCCTACACACAACCATACGAATATGAGCATTCACACGTAATCTGGTCAAACTCCAAGGATTAAGTGCTTATGCGCTTACATAGAACAAGGATGAGTTATGCAGTAATTATCTTCCCAAGCTTACTTGTAAGGCATAATTGTATGGTTAAGTAAACTTGAGGTATATGATTTTTATGCTTTTTATATTTTCTATCTTAGTCTCCTAAGTGCGTGCAATGAAAGGATTTAAATAACTAATGGGTTTTTATAACTTTAATGTGAATCAAATCCTAACACCAACATCTGTTCCCACTCTCCAGACACATCTTGAACTATTGTAACACTACTAGGGTTACCAAACGCTAGTTGTTACTAGGTTACCAAATGTTCCACACATGCTCAAAATGGTCATGCTAAGTGTGTCGATTCATTGATAATTGCTAATTCATAATTCTATAGAAATAACATTAATTAACTCCTGAAAGCATCAAATAGTAGTAAATAACATTAAATGCAATAATTAAACTATTCTGAATGTTGCAAGGTTTATCACAGAGTTCATCTTTATTTCTGGACACAATGTGTGCTCAGGTACACAATGCTCGAGTAAAGGTCTGTTCACTTTATGACTCCTACTATGGGCACTAAGAAATAATTCTAACTCTGAAATAGAAAAACTTCAAGAGTTTGGCTAAGGGACTAAAAACTAATGCCAAACCAAGTGCCCCTATCTCCTATGTATAGCCAATGAGATAGGTTCCAACATCGCATGTCCGATATCACTTCAACATCTCCTTGATATATTGAGGGTATGATATGTGGACTCATCAGCAGTTGAAAATTTTCGTCTTGCATTAGTGATCATGGTCATGAAAAAAGAGGCCTGTCAAACTTTCAAAACATTATTGTATAGTAATATTGCTTTAATTCAACTTTTAATTAAAGTAACAGGTTTTAAACATTAATGTATACCTAACTCATAAAGGAGCTGTAAAATCTGAATGGTTGTTGAAAGTGAAAATTTTACCTTCATGTATCCGATTATAGATCCAAACTAATACTTTGTGGGAGAACTTTTTGTGTTTTACCATAGCGTTGGTTAAACTCAAATTTCTTTAGCCCAACTTATTCCTTGTACACTCTTACTTGAATGTAGATAATTACTAGTTTCTTTGCCACCAGCAATGCAAACATCAAGACTACATTGTTAAATGAAAGTGTATGTTACGTTACAATTGGTTTTCCTTCAAGAAATTTAATTTTTAATAGTAAACAAAAGCATTTGAAGAATTTATCAGCAACAACCCCGTCATAGCAGTTATCATGGGATGCAGTTTAACCCTCCATGGCCGGCTTGCAGTGCTAAAATCGCAGTTACTAGCATAGGAATTTCCATCTCTGGCAGCTCCGAGAATTTATGCCAATTTCTCTGCAAACAAGCGGCAGTTTAATGGAAGCACAGGCAGCGGAAACTGTGTAGCAGCGCCATTCACGCCGAGGCTAGAATTCTATAGCAGAGTACAATCTTTAACACTTACCTTTCCTTGCTTAGATTTCTCTCATGAGGAGGCCTATTTATTTATTCCTTCCCAAACCAAAATGGAGGTGGTATTCATGCTTGCTGGTAGCATTAGCATTTTTGATATTATTCACTGTTTTACGTTAGCTTTAGCTTTTGTGATTTCTCTGATATGTATTAGGTTTCTTGCATCCTGTTCGTCTCAAGAAAAGACAGAACAGTGCAAGATGATTTCTTGCATTCTGTGCTCTATTTTTATCCATATTGCCTTCCTTTTTCACATCGCTGTTCAGTTACATTTTGGTGGACAAGTTCCATTTGCTTCTGAAACGCGCAGCCTTCAAAGATGATAAGCTGTTTCAGCGTGACAGATAACAAGCAATGGCAGCATCAGCGGCAGATTCCAGGAAGGGCACAGGGCACCGCGGAAAAGCAACGGCTGGCAGCGGCATTTCATCATTTCATCGGCACTCGGACATTGAATTCTTAGTTATAATAATTGAGACGACTTTAGATAGCGAATTCTTTTTCCTTACGGGACCCTCTGGGATACCAAGATACCAATTTTAGAATTCCTGTAAGGAATCAGCAAAAGCTTTCAACATGGAGATTATGAGTTTTGCGGTTGTATAAAATGAAACAATATCGGGTATCATGTACAGAATAAAAGATGTTTCCTTCCATATTTTTTTTTTACACCGATGAGTTTGAAATATGCATATTCCCTGGGCTTATGTTTCTTTGATTACCATATTCAAGCAAGATAATGTTGAGAATTTAATAGACCGCACTACCAGTGCTCATGATTTGAGAAAGGCTTAGACCTGCACGTGTTATTCTTAATAAAATACATATTTATTGTTCTGTAAAAAATTGAAAATGCACAATTTTCAAATGTCAAATTTTTTAACTTTGATTAAGCTAAAAAATGTCAAAGGTATTCAACGTATTCTTTGCAGCTGCATATTTTCCTCAGTATGTCACATGCATGGTATATAACGTATTGTTTCCTTACTTTCCTATTTTTCTAAGTGCTTGGAGAGATTTTAAGTTTTATCATTCTGCCTACGGCTATTAGTGTATAACTTTCTGAAACAAAATTTGGGGCTTTGGAATGCATTGACACATCTAAGGGAAGGAAACACTGTATGGTATTTTCCACTCGAACAGACACACATCAGGCCATATATATTAAAAGAACACAGGATCCTTAAATTTACAAATTCTTGTACCTACTTGTTACCCTTAGTTGACTTTGCAACTTCGTTTCGCCCATGAGTTTCATTAAATTTAGTTTTTCCATTAAACAAAATGAAAGATTTACTAATAATAATATTTTTTAGAAAAGAAGACAGCATCCACCCGCGGTCCTTGCAATTCCTGGAACATACATTCCAGTGCAGCATTAGCGCTGTACTATTCTCATGCATGGCGGGATTTTAACGGAATATTTCCTTTATAGGACCATTGTAAAATTAAACTCTTTTCACTTGGTTAAACTAAAGCTAGATCTAAGTTGACATTTAATATTGTATTTTAAATTATCAGTTAGTAGTCTTGTGTGTATATGTATTAAAAGAAGCTTGAAGTTTGAGTTGTGCATTAATTGTAATCCATTTTGAAAACACTTTTACTTTATATATACAAATTAGGATTTGGGGATTGTTGAAAAGATTTTGATTATACTTAAATAAGATATAAAATTATACAATAAACATAATACTTTGGTACAGAGAATATAAAAATTGCAATTATGCATACAGCATAGTTCAAATTTATAGTCTATTAAATATGAAACAATAAATTTACATATTAAATTATGCTTTCGTTATTATCTTGGATAATGCAAGTTTCATATTTTAGATATTAGAATGTTAAGTTATTATTTGTATTAAAAGTTTATGCATATATAGTTAAAACGGGTTAGAATAAAAAACATACCAATAAACCATATAGAGCATATAATATTTTAGCATAATTTTAAAAAATATAATAATATCTTAGCATAGCTATTTAAATCAAATATATAACCACAATTCATATTCTCTAAGTAGGTGATATCTATACACAAATACATGTATATAATTATTCTAATTTAAAATATATGTAGATATTATCTTTTTAAACATTTTGTATTATGGTCATATTATAAATTTACAAGTGTTTTAAAAAATTAAAATTTAATTTAAAAATTATACTTAAATTTCTTATGAAAATAACTATGTTCTAAATATTTCTAATTATACAGATAATTTGTAATGAATTAAACAAATAGTCTAGTTAAATATTAATCAATTCTTAAAATTGAACCTTTAATTATATATATCCTTAGATTTTGCACTAATGTAAAACTTTGACTATACATGCCTTATACCTTACAACTAATATGAATACTAATGAAAGGTGACTTAGTAGATTATCTTATTGTTTAACAAATATTATATAAGAAAAAAATTACATGTTCAAGTTACACTTGCATTGCTTACTAATTAGAGCATGTGATGTGTGGTTTGCAAGTTAAAGATTTGATTTTAATAGGCATCAAAATTTCATAATCAAAATTTTGTAGTAACTTATGCTTACTAATCTTTGCTTCTTCTATTGATGTAGAAATTTTTGTTGATTCTTGAAATGTAGATTTACAAGCAAGTCAAAAAGAATTTTGTTTCCTTCTTCTAGTAATATTGATGTAATTAAGACAATTTTCTTTCTCCTAATGATGTATATGAGTCATTGGTTGTTGATCTTTTATCACAGGAAGGGTGATATCAAACCCCACCCATGCTGGGCTTCCTAACTACATATATGCTAGATTTAGTAGGGGAAAAGAGAGAGGGGTAAGATGGGAGGTTTTACACCTTTTCTTTCAACATTGGTATGGGGGAAGGGGTTAAAACCTAATGTGGAAATTTTGACTTTTTACAAAACGATGGTTTGGGAAGTTGCCAATTTGGTGTGTGGGGGGCAAGATTGGTTTTAAACTGGTAATTTGGTTTTACAATGATGGCTTTGAATTTCATAGCAACTATTGTAAAATTTACAAAACCTGAGCACCTACAACTTCCACGTTGGGCTTCTATTGTAGGGGGTATGACTGGCAATGTCGGGATTTGAAGGTTTTAAATTTAGAATTGTAGAGTTTTGAAATAAAAGGCAATGCTAGCTATAGGGAAAACTAATTTAGAAAAAAATTTGGTAAAGGTCCAACTTCTAGCACTAGGAAACTGTAGCGACTAAAAATTTCAATTGCTAAAAATTCAAAAATTTCAATTTAAGAGCCTTAACCTCGAATCCCTAGGGCCTCTAAAAAATGGTATCTAAGGTGCCCTAGACTAGGGAATTCAAAAATATAAAAGGTCATAGAAAAAGAAAAATGCAATGTAGATATGAGAAAATATTTGCACCGAAAAGGAAAAAATAAATTTATCTTGCACATAAATAGAACTATAAACTTTATTTTTAAAAAATAAAGAATGGCTCAAGAAATATGTATAAAAATGTGCTTGGGGTAGCAAGGGACTTCACTTCAGTGGGGGCATGAAATTCGTGACTCCACAATCTGGATGCTCCACAACTCCAAATGCTTTTGAACTTTTGCTAACTCTTATACCAGATCTGCAATGTTGGTGTTATAGGGGGGATGTAACAATGGGTATGGAGGTTCCACACTAGGGATTCAAGAAGCTCTATGTTTGTTCAAAGCTCTTGAATGCAAAATTTTTTGCAAAAATACCAAAGTGTATGAGTGCCAAGGGGATGGAACCTGAAAATGGTATTTGAGGTTGGTTTATATAGGATTTTGGCCTTAATTTTTGTTACAAATTAGGCTACAAAACTACTGCAAATTGACTACAAATATCTATTACATTTCAAGCGAGGTAGGTGCCAAAATATAAGGGGATTACCATAAATAGTAAGTGTCATGTCCCCATACCCATTCCATTTACTAAAAATAGTAACGAGGGGATGGCATCCATAGTAGAGGAAGATTATCCAAGCTAGGATGAGATTTTCTACACTGGGAGAAAATCTTACAGGTTGGGGGAGATCTTCCATGCTAGGAGAAAATCTTCCAAGCTAGGGGGAGATCTTTCATGCTAGGGGGAGCTCTTCCATGGTGGGAGTAGATCTTCCATGATAGGGGCAAATCTTTCATGCTAGGAGGAGATCTTCCATGCTAGAAACAGATCTTCTAGGTTGGGAAAATTTTTTCTATGTTGGAAGTAGATCTTCCAAGTTGAGGAAGGATCTTCCACATTGGAGGTAGATGAGTTGTACCCCCATGCATCCTACCTAGGAATAGGTGTCTTCAACGTAGAAACTGCTATACCCTTCATAAAACCCATCGAAATGCCAATTTTGACATCCCAAAAGGCATTTTTAATCCCCTCAAAGCCCAAATATAGACATGACATCACTTTTCTCACTTAGGGAATGAGGTTTTGACCACTTATGAGGCATTTTTGAGTCTCAAAAGTATAAAGTATGTGAGATTTCACCTCATGGATTAGAATCCTCACATTTACAATGAATTTTTATGATTGGTTTTATGGGATGCAATTACAAAGGTTACAACATGAAAATTTGATGGTGTTTCACAAAGGGGAAATAACCTAGATTTCATAGTTATCAACAAGGATTTCTACAACTTCCTGTATGCTAAGATGAAAGTTGGTCTATTAATACCATGCTCCAAATTTGATGCTAAGTGTCAATTCCAAATCATATCCTAGGATGGGAAAGAATACATCCAATCCCCTTATGACCAAATCCCCCTCATAGATTTTTATGCACAAATGCTCATACAACTCATAGAGGTTGATGAGTTTAGTGAGAAAATTGGTTCAAAGGACTGTCAAGAAGAGGAAGATGTGTTTGAGGTTGAATAGGATTCGAACATCCTTATTGGAAGTCATTTTCAATCTTTAGCTCCTTAAACAATTACACTCAACTCTGCATCTTTCACCTCATTAATGGAATAGATCCCTTAGCCCAATTATCCTCCTTTTCACTCTACCATGTTTGGATCCACACCTATCATTGCCACACATTAGACCTAACTTGTATCTCAATCAACCTCCTTATTCTCATCGATGCCCTTCACCATACAACCTAACTCTATTCATCTAGCCATGATGATGTTTAACTCATCATCTCCATTTTTCATGCTAGCAAGATCCTCATTGGGGCTCCAAGCAACACAAGCCTCTCATACTCTTTTTATCCCCTTTGTGCCTCAAGTTCAGGAACAAACATCTTTCTCCTTATTTAGCCCACCTATGACCACCATATCCTAGCCTCTCCCTTTGATACTATAGCCTATCGCAAGTTCACTAGCCTCACAATGTCTTCCTCAACTATGAACACAAGCATCGTAGCATAGGGGGATTCCCCAAGGCTTGGATCAAGCTTTTTAAATGATCCAAGACCTTAATTAAGAACTACAAAAACTTATAGCCAACACAACTTAGATGGTCAAGGTTCTATATTTCTACTAGGATGATCATATAATCCCTACAGTGCCTCAACTAACCTTGTCTATAGGCTTGCCTATTCCAAACTTCACCAAGTATAATGATGAAGGGGATCCCAAAGAACATCTAGTAACCTTCCCATCTAAGTGACTCTTTTCATAGGCTTGGCCTCACTCAACATTATAGATGTTTTCCATGTCCCTCAAGGGAAAGGCCCTAGATTGGTATTGAAACTTACTTAGAGGTTTCATCTCTTTTGTTCAAGACTTGATTAATCAATTTGTTAGCTACTTCAGATACAACTTGAAGCCAAATGCCACATTGGATCAACTAATGAAGGTGAGTTAGGGGCCACTTGAATTAGTCAAAAGGTTCATTAAAAGATGGAACTCAACACTCAATGAGATCCTAGAGCCTACTATTGAAACTCACCTCTTGGCCATCTAAAAGGAAGCAGTAAATGACTTTATAAAGTTGAAGCTTTACTACCTAGAGCCTTGGTCACTAACCCAAGCCTTCTCACAAATAATAACATTGAGGAGGCAACTAATTCTAGCAACAACCTAGCCTACATTCCTATAAAAACCAACATGCAAGAAGGGATATAGGGATAAAACCAAGCATGGACATGCAACCATGGCTATAGTAGCAAAAGACTCAAGATAAGGGAGAGGCAAGGATCATCATCATGCAACACATCTTCCAACTCATCCTAACCATCCACTTCCTACACCTCAAATCAATCAAGACCAAACTTTGGATGGAAGGATAAGTCTAAGTATGCAAGGTTTCCTTTAAAGCCCTTTGAACTCTTAGAATAGTTGCTTAGAAAAAACTATATACAACATAAGCAACTATTTGAAGATGCTTGAAAGAGGCATGATCATCTTTGTGAAAAAGCTAGAGACTCAATAATAGCTACCAAAGTACTCTAGACAAGATAGGTATTATCATTATCATCAAATGGTTGGTCATGACACCAATTTTTTCCTAGCATTAAAGGATGACCTCTAGAAGGTGATAGATCATGGGGAGTTGGTGATGAATAGCCCAACTCTACAAGCACCAATAAAAAATCTTGTACAATAGTCTCATTTGAAGCACCACCAAATTTGGGCTCTTTTGTTTCCACTGCAAATTTGTCAAAGTGTCAAAAATTGGAAAATTCCTTCTAAGTATTGAGACTACACTCCCCACTACTGGGACTATGCTCTAGAGCATAGTCAGCATAGTTGACACAAATGACCCAGTTTTGCAAGATTTTTTAAAGTGTTAATAGTAGCTAAAGAATTTTCTAAGTGTCCTAACTACACTCTCACTATCAGGACTACACTCTAGAGCGTAGTCAACATAGTAAGAATAGGAATGGCCAATTTTTTAGATTTTCCTAAGTGTAAAGGTAGAAGTTATCAAGCCTATTTGGCATGAAAGAAATAGTTCAGCAAATTTCTAACTTATGAAGCTACACTCCCTACTACACTCCAAAGTGTAGTTAGTGTAGTCTGCATGAGGACATCAATTTTTGCCAATTTTTTCTAAGTGTCATGGCTATGTGCTCACTGCCAGGACTATGTTCTAAAGCATAGTCAACATAGTTTGCACTAAAACAAATTTTCTTACAAAATTTGTCTAACTATTGGACTACACTCTAGAGCGTAGTTAGCATAGTCATGTAGAACTACCATCAAAGGCCTCTAGAACTTAGCACCCACTTACATCTTAGCTCCAGCATTCCGTTGGCAAGCAAGATTAGCAATTTTCATTTCTTTTGCACCCCCCATTTTCCCCAAAAATTGTACCTATGCTCAACACCACTTGGGAGAGTGGATAGCATAGTCCTAGAGCATAGTCTCCAAAACTATACTTTTGCATTGTTTTTAGGTACATTGCGGTCTATTTGGCACTTGCACATGTAGTCTTAGTAGCATGGTCATAGTCTAGTAGTCTCATAGGGTTCATTGGAGCACACCAATAGAACACCATTTGCTTCAATGGAATTGTAGTTGGGGCTAGCATAGTTCCAACTACCCCTCTACCACGTGGCACTTGATCCATAGTTCATGTTACTCCTAGCCTTATAAATACCCCAACATTCCATGTTTTAAGTGTTGGCAAACCAAAAGCAAGATTAACAAAATTTCACATTGGCATTCTTGGCATTTGATAGACATCATTGCACACCATCGCAGCACCGTTGCACACAACCCAACACACTGCAGACCATTGCAACTTGTAGGACATCATGGAAACCAACTCAGAAAGCTTAGAATTTACAATAAACATTAATTTTCATAGTCCAAACACCCTAAGACTATGACTACACTACCTAATGTGCCTATTTGTACATCGTATACCTTCTCACCTTCTCTTGCAGTTAACTATGCTTCCCTCATTTGGGGTGGTGCTGCTTTCTCTCTTGCTCACATCTTGCACATTTTTTCTCTTTCATTTTAGCATTCTACTCACATTTTTCACTATTTTTGCACATATTTATGCATTTTCACCCTCATTTTGCACCAAAAACCTTGACTAGCATGCCCCTATAGGCACCATGGACATTGTACACACCGTGCAAACACCTTGCATTTAGTCATCATAACATCCCATAAGTCCCAATCCAATTGAAAAGATGATTTTGGGCATCCCACCTCTATCTTGTACAAGCACTCATGTGAACATGGGATCAAGGCTATATGACCTCAGATCTCTCAATGTACCATTTCAGTCACTACAGTTTTTGGCACTAGAAGGAGGGCCTTTCCCATTTCCTTCTTTGGCCTTCCTTGGTTGTTTCCTTGAGTGCTCTCTATACCCCCATGAAAATTGGTCCCTATCATCAATTCCCCTAGAACCCCAATTAACAATCACCAAAGATTATAACTCACACTTAGACAAATTTTGGGCGCGTAGGAGAGCATAGTCGACTCATAGTGTAGTGAGTGTAGCTGGTTCTAAGTGTAGTTAGCTCTAAGAGTAGTTGGCTTTGAGCATAGTCCTAGAGTTAGCCATTTTTTTTAGTAATTTACACTTAGTCATTTTTTTGCATTTTTACACTTAGCCATTTTTTCAGTATTTTTATACTTAACCATTTTTTCTACATTCTCACACTTAGCCATTTTTTCTAGCCAGCAGAGTTAGCCTCTTTCTACATTTCACCAACAACAACTTTTGCATCTTCCCCTTTTGCATCATGGATCCCAGGCAGCCTTCAACCTTCACTTCAGGTGTAGCTATTCTCTAGCCTATTTAGCAAGAGGTTTGGATTGACCTTCTGGAAGCTAGAGGTCCTATCTTGGTAGAACAAAGGTAATCTTTTAGGTTGTACACCCTACCTCTTATTTATGGTGCTCAATGATGAGTAATATAACTTCATTTTCTCAAAGCTCGAGGTAGGTATGTACATAGAACACCAAGAAATGGAAGGCAAATGTAGTTTTGAGCTCATACACTAAAATGGGAAGGAATGGTTCCCTTCCACTATGAACTTTACTCCACTCACAAAGCTCTACAAGTGAATGTTGGACAACCCCATACAAAACCTCGGGCATGAAATAGGAACTAAGTACAAGAAGCCCTTGCAAGAGGAGAAAGATGAGTTCGAAGCTCAATCTGAACATGATGAATCATTCAATACCTTGTTCCTACCTCTAATCTTCACTTTCATGCCTTCACTCTCTTACCCCTATACCTTTTTCAAGATAGTTGTCAACTAGGTGTCACCACCCAGGTCCACACCTGTAGTGGTGACCCACCAAACATACCAAATGCACCAAGAGGTTGCACTTCCTTTTAGCTTTCCTTCTAGCCTACATACCATCATAACCTATGTAGCCTTCGTAGTGAATTTAGTCTTTTTAGCTTGTTTAGCCTATCCAGTCTTTTGTACCATTAACCATTGTTCCTACATAACCTTACGTGCATACCATGCACATCTCTCAGTTGCATAGAGCTTAGATGTCATTCATCCTACCACCTATCATGTCTCAGCTGCATACAGCTTAGACATTGTTTTTCTTGCAACTTGTCATGTCTCAACCGCATATGACTCAGGTGTCATTTGTACCATTGCCTATCATGTCAACATCCTTTACAATGGCCCAACCCACAAACATGTGGTGGGGGACAAGCACTGTGTATATCACACTACCCATGCAACAAGCATCACTTGTGGTCATGCAACCTGGAGCTAGGTCGTGGGCCCCTCAAATAACATAGTGGATAGCACAACTGACGTAGCCTACCACAACTGCACCAGGCTTGGATCAAGCATTCTAGCTAATCCAAAGCCTCAGCAAAGAGTTCAAGTGGCTTAAGGCTACTTCCTTTGAGACTATTCATGTGATGGACACTTACTAGGATGATCCAATCAATCTTGTAGTTCCACCACTAGCATTGTCCATTGGGGTCCCATTACCCCAATTCACCAAATACAATGGTGAAGGGGACCCTAATGCTCATCTAGTGACCTTTTGGTCTAAACGCCTTCTACTGCAGACATGGCCACATGAAATCATTTGTGTATTTTCCATGTCCTTAACTAGAAAGACACTACATTGGTACTACGCCCTCCCTAGGTCCTCCATCTCTTCTTTGGAGGAGTTACTCATCCAATTTGTCATGCACTTCAAGTATGACTTAAAGCCTAAGGTAACCCAAGATTAGTTTATGTAAGTTAAGTAGAGCCATTTAGAGCCAATGCAAAAATTCATCCAATGTTGAAGCACATTACTCAATGAAATCCATGAGCCTATTGCAGAAACACACCTACTAGCCATTTTCAAAGGTGTATTGAATGACTTCATCAAGTTGAAATTGTATTACCTTGCCCTACAAACCAATTGTTCACTCAAACCAAGAGCATTTAGGATGTGGCAGAGGCTAGGAAAGATCTGGACTACATGGCCTATAGAAACTTACATGCAATTAAAGAAAAGGACAATGAAAAAGGCAAGTAGGCAATCACAAATATCACAATAGTGGCCAACGAGGCTAAAAAAAATGCCAAACCAGAATTTAAGTCACCCAAGGCTTTGACCAACAATAACAAGGTGCCTAGCTCTAGCACTATGTAGAACAATCAGTCTGCATTGTTGATGGTCATGAGATCAGCTACCTCAAGGCTAAACTTTGAGCATAATGATTGCTTGAAGTACACACCATTTCCCATTAAGTGGTCGAAGCTCTTGGACCAATTGGTTCATGTTGGATGCATCTAGTATAAGCAAATGTCCAAGGATTCTTGCAAGTGGCATGATCAATATTCTGAGCTCCTTAAGAATCCCTCAACCACACTACTAAACAAGCCTCTTATTACTAAGCATTTCAAATTGGACTAATTTTTCCAATATTACCAATTGTAGGGTCATGATATAGATTTTTTCGTGGATCTATAGGGTGATATACAATGCATGATTGATAGGGAGAGTTGGTCCTCGATGCAACCAACTTAGTGCACCTCCAAAATTAATCAATGAGGGTTTAAAAGGATCCTCTCAATGCAAGCGGTACAAGGTACACCATCAATAGTATCATCATTGATGATGATTAAGAATCACTATAGGAACCATTCATGGTTCATGTGCCCTCTAGTAGCACTAGGGCCTCCTCAACATCAACTAGTTCAAGAACTCATTTTGTTGTCAAAGCACCACCTTGAACACCCATAAAATCCTTTGTGGATAGGGTCCCACAACACATTGTGGAAAAAATAGTCCAATCACCCTTTGTCATAAAGGTGTTGTAATGTGTGGACTCCCTACTTGCTCAAATTCTAGTGGTGGGTAATGCATCGATCCCTGCTTGCCCAAAGCCCCATCTTGTAGCCAACAACAACATGCAATCAAGATGGAAACCCAAGAGGCCCAATGAGTGTCTCAATAATTAAATGTTTAGGCAACACTAGGAGCAAAGGGCATTAGGCCTACCAAAGCCTGTCCCCTTGTCATCTATCCCCATAACTGAATCAACCAAGAAGGCCACAACAAGCAACCAACAATGGAGCACTGGGGCTCCAAAGCAAGTAAGACAAGCAAATCCCAAATCTCTTCCACAAGAAATTCATCTCTTGGATAGCATGAAGGAGATGAAGGCCAACAACAAAGTAGTAAATAGTGGAAAGGACTTCCTTGATGCATTGGCCCAAGTCAGATAGGTTGTAAAATAGAAAAACACAATGTTAAGACTATATGACCTGATAATGACATCCTTAGTCCATTGCAAAGCATTATTTCACATGTTGACCTTTGTTCTTATCACAAAGGACATCCCGAAAGATGAACAATTCATCCATGTTATGATGTTGCCTCCTCCCCCATAGGAATCAAGTTCAACACCCTTTGCATTTCATGATGAGGTGATTAAGGTCAACCCTAAGAAGGGTTAAGTCATTACTATGCCAATGTTTATCACCATCTATGTGGGACAATGCAAAATCTACAGGGTGCATGTCAACAACGGGGTGGCAACTACTATCATCCCAAACACAATTGTCGATAAGTTGTGTCTTGCTAATCAAATTAAATCGACAAAGAAAACACACCTAAAATCCTTTAATGGTTCATGTACTATTGTAAGGGGAATAGTCATGATAGCCTTCATGGTGGAAGAGTAATTCCCCATCACTGCTAAATTCATTATGATTGAGAAGATGTAAGGTTTTAACCTCATCTAGGATAGGCCTTGGTTAGCCCAGTTGTCGATTGTCTCCTCCCCTATGCATCAAGAAATTCACCTTCCATATGAAGGTAAAGAGGTTATCATATATGGTAACAATGCATCCCCTCTTACTATTACCAACATTCACACTGAACAAGGGTTAAAGATGGATTTCCCTAATGATGCACCTCCCATGAAGGATGAGGGTGAAACATGTGAAGCAAACCAACTTGAGGAGTCAATAAGAGCCCCTAACCACTTACAGGAAGCTTTATGGGTGGAATTTCCCTTCAACATAGTTTATGAAGGTCAAGGCTAGTATTTTATAGTATATTCTAGGCACAATACACCCCCTAACCTATACTAGATTAGGAAACAACTATGCAACTAAGGCATCCACTTAGTCCAAAGAGCACTAGGTGCCTAGCTGCCCCCACTTCTACACACCTTGCTTATTTGCATTTATTTTGTGTTTCATGTTAGCTTGGTTGTTTGCATTTTACATTCTTTACCTATATTATACATATAATCCTTTTGTTTTTGCATTTTTCTAAATTTATGTTTTCACCAATTTACTTTTCAGTAGTTAGTTTACACATGAAAACATTAAAATGCATAAAAATCAAGAAATTCAAAATTACAAAAAATACCATGGCCTAAAAAGGTCTTAAGCTAGTGCATGACCTTCCATGGCCTAAAACTAGCAATTCCCCTTACATGGCATGGCCTGGAATGGCCTTAAACTACCAACACATGCTATCTATACATGTGGCCCAAAATAGCCTAAAAGTAGCAATAACTATGGCTTAGTCATATCAATTCATCATGTCATTAGCATTAAACATATAATGAATAAATGCAATAGTATGCACCTCATACACCACATAGCAAAGAAAAGTCCAGTACATCTCATGGAAATAATAGCATGATCATCTACATTACATAATAAAAATAACCAAAAACTACAAAAACATCCAATGATAGGGCTACATCAGGATTTGATCAACTAGTGGTTCTAGGTGGATGTGGATGGCTCTCCTCATCCACTACACTACTAGGGCCTACAACATCACCTGGTGCCTATCATCAGTAAGAAAATAGTCAAACTTATAAGAAAAAATACAATACACAAACCAACATCAAAAAGCATGAAAACAATATAAAAAACTAACCTAAGACGGTCCCGCATCAGCCATGTCTAGAGGTAGGCTATCAAGGCCCTCCTTAAAACATTAGAGGATCTTGGCCTCAGATAGCCACCTCTAGTCCCCCTGGCCAAAGTCAACTCCCACGAGGGTCTTGCCTTTGTCCATGGCAGCCCATGTGGGTAGCTACATAGAAAAGGTGGTAGATGAAGCCTTCCCTAAGGGTGTGATGATCTCCCTCTCTAGGAAACCACTAACCATTATGTGATGAGCAAATATCTTGAAGGCCAATCTCTCACCAATCGCCTCAACAAACATCTGAAGGTACTAGTGGTTGATAGACTCTTCTTTAAGTTATTGAATATATGCATCTCGCTCACGCTAATAGTGGTGTTTGTGAGTTTTCTATGTATGCCTCCACTTGCATACCTTAGCAGTAAAATTCTTCCAACCCTGACCATTTTTGGCAAGTAGATCCATCTATAGCCACTACTCAATGATTTCCACATGGCTTCATTCCTACCCTAAATGGCTAACTAGTACCTAGCATAGTCGATCTCTATAGTCCACCAGGTACTATCTCCCTATGATTGAGCCACTAAGAAGTCATATTAGGACTGGAGGTTCCTAATTTTTGTATCTTAGCTCACCACTCTTTCTTAAATTTTGTGCACACATTTCCACAAGTGCTCATTCGAGTGCCTAAAAATCCATAATGCTTTCATGTAGGAAAGTGTACACTTGCTAGTCTTCATACACATGGCAAGGTACCTACTCCACTTTAGGAGGGTACTCATAGATGACATCTACTTTAGCCACCTAGTTCAAATCCCAACATTAGCCATAGACTAAGCATTAAAATCAGTAAAGCAACATAAGAAAAACAACATCATATGCATACCGAGCTTGGGATCCACCTACTATAGGCAATCTACCATATCCTCCATGATGCCTTCCATGAAGGCAAACTTGTTTGATGCTTCTACCCATGGCTTCATGCAATAGGTAGATGTGAGTGATGGACTACTAGTAGATATGTCTAAGGCTATGATCCAACATTGCAAGAAGTAAAAAATAAACAACCAAAGATGCAAGAGCAAAAGAACAACAATATATGGTAACTTAAAGGCACATACCTAGCAAGCCCTTAGGTGTGAGAGAAGGGTGATCACCTAATAGCACACCATCAAAGAGGCTGGAAAAATCACCCTTGTTGGGATGGAATAGCCCCTCCACCTCAAACTATTGAAGGGTGTCTTCAACCTCATGAAGCTCTTCCCTGTGTGCTTTCCCCTTCTCATCTTGAGGAGAGATTGTCTCTACCATTGTTGCAACTACTACTTTAGTAGCCTCTCACTTGATTTACAAACATAACATTTTAATAGTACCATAGCATAGAAAAAACCACAAAAAATGTAAACATAAAAAAACATATATAATGAATGCATTTATACACATACTGACATGTAACATCTATGCGCAAGTGTGGGATCTTGAGGTAGATGTTGCATGCTAGTATGTGTATAGATGCCTACTTATCCAACTACGAGAGCAGCCTCCTCCATTGGGCATGGCTTATTCATCTTTGCCTTAGAGGGCCCTACCATTTCTATGATGTAGTGATTGGCCTTTTTCACATCCCAAATAACAACTGGGGGACACTCACCCATGCTTTCATGGGAGTAGTGTGACCATCCTAGGTGGCCTTTGGTCGTCACCAAGTATGACTCATCAATCCCTTATGGGGGGTCCTACGAGTGAGTGGTTGTGAACATGTGTTTCGCCTAAGACTTAGACATCTATTCACAATCTTGCACTATCCATCACCCACTATCTCTAACCACCAAAAACTTTATGAACCTTTGTAGATACACTGCAAAGAATGAAAAGTGTGCATGAGACCTTGCTTGGAGGTTGTAGCATATCCTAGTGATATCTGCGTGTAGTTTGGTGGAAATGTAGGAGGCCAAATTGAACCTCATGCCCTCCTATAGCACCTCCTTCATCACCTGCACTTGCTCCACCCCAAGGATTTTCCCTTGGAAGAGCAACTTCAAAAAGGCACAAGCACAAAAGAGAGGGTAGAACTCCTAGACCTCATGCACATGCACATCTTTAACCAGGATCCTTTTATGAGATCGAGTGGCTCCCAGCCAATCCTTGATCTCTCCTCTATGGTCCACCACTATATTGGCCTTATCAATGACTAATGGGCCATCAATGAAGAGGACAAAGAGGTTAACAAAGAGGGCCTCATTAAGGTCTAAGACTACCGTCACTCCACGCACATGGGTGACCAAGTGGTAGACATTGTTGCTGGAGTCAATGATGATGACCATTTCTACCACTAGAATGCTTGAGCTAAGGGCCAAAAATACATCCATTAACCTTGCATGTGTGAGCTAACTAGTCAATTCCTTTGAGGCCTCATGACACAACCAATGTTGTGCACCCTCCACATAACCATATTTGATGATGAGGGTAGCCTTAGTATGGTTTGTGACAATAATCATCACCTATCTTGAAGCAAATACAATTGCAACATAGGCAAAAATAGCATTAGCATTATGTAAGGGAAAATCAACAAGTGCATGTGAGCAAGCACAAGAACAAAATCATAGACACTTACATAGAACAAATGGTGTGTGAGATGGAGGTGGTGGTGATACAAGAATCTCCTTGAGGTTGAGGTCACCACTAGCCCACCCACTCTCAAGCAAATCATAGGTCTTACATCGCTTGAACACCTTTGAGTACCGTTTAGGATAATCCTTTAGATCACCTCCCAACTATTCAAGGATAGCCTCTTGAACATTTGGACTAGAGGAGAACACCTGTAGGATGGTGCGAGTTAAGAAAAGAGCCTCTTCCTTGTTGTGGAGACCTTGATTATCAACTTTGAATTTTGCATTAAGCATGAGTAGTTAGCATTCCACAAACTTAGCATCAGCCAATAGCAAGAAACACAATGAAAAATCATAAGAGCACTTACCCTCCTATGTAGTATATAGTTCTAGGTGGATTCTAGAACACCATATGCATGCACAAAGCAACAAAGAGAGTGTTAGTCTTGGTGTAGCAAGTAAACTCTGGCATATATCAAATCCTAGATAAGGGATAAGTGTCCTTGGGGCCATGGATTGAACCACCTACTCTGTCATCATTAGTAGTGGTCTCATTGAACATAAATCTCAATATGTCTTGATTGGCCTTGGGCAACAACATATCAATGATAGCACTCATAGCCTTTGCTACCAAGTGTGACCACATCATCACACTGAAGTGTTGTAGCAAGAATGCTAAGAACTCAAATGCCCTTGGTCAAAACCACACTACCTAATAATTGACCTACATATCTAGTGTAGGAATGTTGGGCATAGGCTCACTCATGCAATAGAGAATGCCAATGAGCTCCATGATTACTAGGATGGGTTTTAACAACACCCTACAATCGCAAAGGTAATTAGCATGGCATTAGTATACACTAGATGTAAATTTTGATAAAGATATATTAAATTAAACTCAGCAAAACTTAACATGACATAGCATAAGTTAGCAAAAATATCCTAGGATCCACTAGGGCCCCATGGGTATAGGATGTCAACAAACACATTTGACGTGCCTGGTACTCACTAGAGTACAACATGTTTTGCATATCATTAGAATTTTGTTTTGCATGTTCTCATATTTAAAATTAGAGTTCGCATGTTTTGGAAATTTAACATTAGTATGTTGCATCTCATAGGTTTAGCATTTTTCCACAAAATTTTTTAAATTTTTTCTAACTCTAGGTAGTGTAGTCTAAACAAAGTGCAAAAAATTCTAACTCTAGGCTACCTTCCAGAGTGTAGTTTAGAAAACATGAAAAATTTTCGAACTCTAGCTAATACCAACTATACTCTAGAGACTATAGAGCATAGTCTAGGATTGTAAAAAAAAATTCTAACTGCTAGCTACACTCCCTCGAAAGCGTAGCCCCAAAATTTCACAAATTTTCCAGAAGAAAAATTAACTTTTGACTTTGACTATGCCCCTTGTGGCAAGCTCTAGCCATGGCCATGGCCCTCTTGGCCACATCAATGGTGCTACCACAGCCCATGCTACTTGCCCTTCCTAGCCAAGACAAAAAAAATGAAACATAGTAAATGTGCCCTTGGTGTTGCCTCCTCCCACAACCCCTACAGCTGTGCATCCCTAGTACAAGGCATTATGCCCTTACGACCCCCATGGCCATCACCAAAATAGAGAATAAAAGATTAGATCCCTTTGCACATCCCACCTTGTGGGTGGTGGCCCTAGGCTAGCCATTGAACCCTTACCCCTACCCTATGTAGGGGGAAATTTTTTTAAAATTTTAAAAAGGAAAGAAAGCAAACAAAACTACGCCACTTCCCTACCCTCGTAGCATGCCATCTTGGCCATTTCCACAACCCTTGTTCTTGCCCATGCATTAAATTAGGAAGCTTTTCAAGAAACACAAAAAATGGGAGTCCCCTATCATGCCCTTTATTGCTGTGGGTAGCAACTCCTAGTAGCCACAACCAAAACCCCAATCTCTTGCCCTGCACACCACAGAAAAAGTAAAAAAAAAAAATTCTTTTTTTTCTCAACCCTACATAGGCCCATGGAATTCTCTTTACTTTTTCAGCCACACTGACCACTATAGTGCCCATGATCACAACACAAACCCTTAAAACCCACGCCATTGCCAAAAAAAAACCCTCATAAAATGAAACCCTCTTGGCATGCACATGCCCTCATGGTCATAGTGACCACAATGATCATGGTAATGATGGCCACTATGGCCATGAGGGCATGTGCATGACAAAATGCCTAAGTGCAAGAAACAAGAAAAATGCAAGAAAAAATAAAAGGGGAGAGCATAGTGGGTGTACCTGGTGGACGGTGGTTCCCTCCACTCTTCCACACATGCACATGGTAGGTATGTCAGTGCTTGCTCTCCCTCATCCACGTTGGTCTGTTTGGGATCCTGGCATCCACATCGAGATGACATTCTAGCAACTATGCTCTTCAAACCATGCTATGCTCTAGAAAGTTTACATTTTCAACTTTGACAATGTCAAGTTTACCCAAGGTGAAAATGCACTTTTATGCCCCCCCAAGACCACTTAATTCCACAAGATTATGCTCAATAGTGTAGAGTGTAGTTGGGTGGGAGCATAGACACCAGATTTGGGAAAATTTTTTATTTTTCTAGCTACCCTTGACTTTGAAAAATTTTGAATTTTTCTACTGCTCAATTAGCATCTAGGATGATTTTTATTTTTGGTGCATCTAGCCTTGCTCAAATGACATATTTAGTACATGCCATGGTCTACGAAGACCTTAAACTAGCACTTCCTAGTTCGCTAAGATCTTAAACTAGCACCTCATGGTCTATCAAGGCCTAAAAATGGCCCATGCATCCCTTGCCCTTAAAATCACATTTGCATATGTAGGAAAAATTTTCTTACATTGCTTTTTTTCATTTTACACATATTTCTCTCTTTAAGAAAAGTGTAGCTTGATGTTTTTCTAGTTGTTTTTGTAAGATTATTACAAGATTTTCAACATGAATACATGTGAGCATCTTCACTCACCTTTTATTCTCACTAGGTCTCATGGTAATCTCACACATTTCATCGACCCTCAATGCCTAGACCTTGAGCCCATAGTTTATGATAAATACATAACATCTATAGAGCCCACTCCTTTGGACTTAGGAATGCAGGAGTGACTTATCAACAAGCCATGATGTACATTTTTAGCAATTACCTATTAGGTCTACTCAATGATTACGTTGATGATATAGTAGTTAAGTCTAAGGCATCACACAACCACGTAGATGACTTGGACCTTGTGCTCAAACATTGCCTGAAGCATGAACTTAGGTTAATTTCTTAGAAATGTGTTTTTAGCATTAAGACAGGCTTTATGCTATGTTTCCTAGTATCCAAAGTGGGCATTCACCTATACCCTAATAAGTTTAAGGCCATTATCAACTTAACACCATTGGCTAACCTTAAGGAGCTAGAAGGGTTACAAGTTAGATTGCAATTCATATGTCAAGTTATCACACGGTTGATCAACAAGATGTAGCCCATGCATCATTTGCTTAAGAAAGGAGTCCACTTTGAGTGGATGACTCAATGCTAGGAGGCATTTGACAACTTTCAATAGGAGCTAGCTCAATTTCCAATCGTCTACCCTCCAGAAGGAGATAAGCCATTCTACATCTACCTTACTACCTCTAACACGTCCATTACTTTTTTGCTTTGCCAAAAGTGAGATGATGGTATAGAGGTCCTAGTATACTACCTAAGCCATGTATTGGTTGCCTATGAAGTGAAGTATAATTATGTGGAAAAGAATTGCCTTACCTTGGTCTTTGCACTTAAGAAGTGAAGGCATTATCTTTTTCATTGCCAAGCTAACATCATCTACAAAAGCAATGTACTTTGAGCAATTAGAACAAATATTTACAAGAGTAGTCACATTGCATGTTGGAAAGTAATAACCATGGAGTTTGACCTACATTACACTATACAAGCATCAACCAAAGGTCAAGCAATAGTTGCACAACTTATGACTTCCCCAATCAATGATCAAGCAACGATAGATTTGGAATTTCTAGATGAGCATGTCACTAGCATAAGTCAAGTGCCTGATAACTTCGAGGCACTCTTATAATTCAATGGTGCTTCAACCTCTCAACGGGTAAGTATTGCTACTATAATCACTTTCCCCTCCAAGAAGGTCCAATCCTTCATGTATCACTTTGCATTTCCATGCACTAACAATGTGGCAGAGTATGAGGGTCTCCTCCAGGGTATCTTAGTAGCTCTTGGCCTAGGAATATAAAATGCAGTGATCTAAGGTGACTCGAAATTGGTTGTCAACCAAGTCACAAAGGTTTATGCTTGTAAATCTTAATACTTACAACCTTATTATTACCTAGCAAAGCACTTGCTTAAGCAATTTGCAACTGCTGATGTTTAGGATATCCCCTATAATGAGAATGTCATTGCTGATGCATTAGCAATGCTAGCCTTAAGCATTGCACCTGAAATTTTTCATGCATTTCCTACCCTAGTGGTGGATTGCATTATGCCTATCATGTAAAAAACCAACATTGCATCTATAGCCACATTAAGCACAACCCATGTAGTAGAGTGGTACAATGACATTAATATGTGACACAATATGTCATCATGGCTGATAGCACTTTGTGCTGCAAATCCTACCATGACATATTTTTGACATGTGTTAGTGATAGTGAAGCATAGACAATCATTGACCAAGTCCATGAGGGACTCTACCTAGGCCAGATAGCACCTAGGGAAATGGCACCAAAGATTAGATGCTTAGGCTACTATTGGCCTTACATGGAGGGTGATTGCATCTCTAAGTCCAAGATGTGTGACACATGCCAACGACATGGCAACTTAATACACATGCCACCAACACGTGGTTGTTTCATCATTAGGGGTTGGACATCATAGCGCCTATAATGCCTATATCCTCCATAGGGCATAGCTTTATTATAACCACAACTGAGAATTTTATGAAGTGGGTTTAAGCTATTCCCCTTAGAAAATGACCTCACAGTAGGTTTGCAAATTCATACTTGATAACATAGTAACCTATTTTGCTTTACCCATGATCATTATCACTGAAAATAGGCCACAATTTAGTAGTGCTGATACCAAATCCTTTTATGAATGCTTTGGGATCAAACATTCCTTTTCGTTGCTCTAATACCTGCAAGCAAATGGCCAAGTAAAGGCCACAAACAAGATCATCATCAATCTTTTATAGAAGATGCTTAGTAGCAGTAAATGATGATGGCATGAGTAGTTTATCTATGCAATTTGGGCCTACTGCACAACATGAAGGAATGCAATAGGTAAGATGCCATACAATTTGATTTATAGGTCTAAGGCCATCTTACCTCTTGAATTGTAAGTCTCATCACTTTTTATAATTCTCTCAAGCTTCATTGATGAGGCACAAAATGACGAGTTGAGAACCATGGACCTCGAATTCTTAAAGGAGGAGTGCATGTAGACACTTAATCATATTGAGTAGTACCAACAAACACAATGGTAGAAACACTATCATAATTTGCATCAATGCGTGATCAAAAAAGGGAACTTAGTCTGCAAGGCCATTTATAAACCCATTGATAAATTCTCAGCCAACTAGGAAGGGCCTTTTTTGGTCATCAAGGCCTATGACAATGGGACATTCAAGCTTATTAATCATGATGGCAATGAATTTTCCAATCTGATGAAGCACTCATACCTAAATCCTTACCATGCCTAGTACACAATGCCACATCTTTACAAAGCAAGGTAAGCAAAGGTCCACTATGACTATAAATTAGCATAGATAGTCCACTATGACTATAAGCTAGCATAGCTTGTCCTTAGCTCATGACGTTAAATTGGCACAACATCCACCATCTTCTACAATCTTAAACTTGCACATTGTAGTCTACTAGGACTATAAACTAGCATATCTTGATCTACCAGGACCTTAAACTGGGCCCATAGTCTACTAGGACCCTAAACTAGCAAAGCATATGATCTATCAGGACCTTAAACTAGGTTTGTAGTTCAACACACATATTTCTATGGATAAGTGAGTGATAATACTTCCAACTTCATGCCATCTGCCCACATCTTATGGGTAGGGTAGGGATACCACAGTTCCAAAATGGATTTCTTGTTGTCTAAAAAGGCCTCTAGAACATTTGTGACATCACTACCCTCTAGCATTTTGCTAACCTTTCGAAGCTCCTGTCATGGTCCTCTGGGGCTCCTGCCATGGTCACTAGCACTACTAGCTACATACTACATTGGTAGCATTAGTAGCCTTGGGTGTTTCACTAGTGTTCTAAGCCCTCATTTTCAACACAACCATTTTTCATAGTTGTAGTATCATTGCCTCAACACATTTTTCTAGCTCTTCAAGCCCTTGCAATTGGTCTAGTTGTTGTAGCATTTGTAGCACACTTGCATCCAGTAGTTTACTCTCATCTCATGTTATGTGGCTACTTTCTTGTTTTCTCTGAGTTATGTTTTTAGGATGAAACCTTAGAGGTGGTCATGTAGAGACACATCTCATTGTAGCAGTAAGTCACCACATTGCTCTGATGTTCATGATCAAGCTAGCTAAGCTACTCAAGAGTTCATATCCTTCTTACCTCACTATAGCCTACTTGCAATCACCTCCTTTTAGCTTACATTTTTCTGCCTTCCCTTACATCATAGAGCTTGCATCATAGAGTGGATGTAATGCAACTTGTCCTATGGGGAGCCTCTATGGACTAGTCAAAGACCAAGCAGATATAACATAACTCATCCTGGGGAGGAAACACCTATTCTATAGATGCAACATAGTTGGACAAAAGCCAAGCCCATTATGTGGCATGTAGCCCATCTAATGAAAAGCATCCTATAGCTAGCATCTTGCAATGTGTAGAAGCCAAAGTAGGTTTACTACCTAGTAAAAAAATGCAAAGAAGAATGGGACAAAACATGATCCTAAGCAAAATTAGCAAAGCTTCAATTTTGCAACCAATCCAACCTTGAATCTACATCAACCTTCTCATAAGCACTTCAATGAGAGGTTACTATTTTAAGGGCAAACCATTCTGGTGCCATGGGCACTGACCTTTTCACAAGCATTCCAATGAGAGGTTGTTGTTTTGGCAACATCTTGTAGTATTACATTGTTTGCATTTCATTCCCTTGTTATTCCCTAGCACATTCCCTACTCCCTTTACCTACAACATACTATTATCCTTAGCACTCTTGAGCATGGTGAAGCAACATCTAGTTGGATACTAATGAGCAGTGTTGATGCCAAGATTGCTTTGGTGTTTTGTGTTCTTTATTGATGTCTCTCAAGCCACTCCTCCAGATGTCAAAAAAGAGGGGCCAATGAAACACCACCAAATTTAGGCTCTTAGATTTTGACTAAAAATTTTCCTAAGTGTCAAAACTTGGCAAATTATTTCTATTTGTTGATACTACACTCCCCACTACTAGGACTACATTCTAGAGCATAGTCAATGTAGTTGACACAGATGGCCAAAATTTACAAGATTTTTCTAAGTGTTGATAAAGCTGTAGAATTTTCTAAGTGTCTTGACTACAATCTCACTACTAGGACTACAATCTAGAGCATAGTCAACATAGTTAGCACATGAATGACTAGTTTTATAGATTTTCCTAAGTGTCAAGGAAGAAGCTATCAAGCCTTCTTAGGATGGAAGAAACAATTTAACAAATTTTCTAACTTCTAAAGCTACAGTCTCTACTACACTCCAGAGCATAGTTAGCATAGTCTACATGAGGACATCAATTTTTGCTAGATTTTTCTAAGTGTTAGGGCTACATGCTCATTGTTTGGACTACAGTCTAGAGCATAGTTAGCATACTCTGCACTAAAACACATTTTTTGACAAAATGTTTCTAACTGTTAGACTATGCTCTAAAGTGTAACTACCATCAAAAGCCTCTAGAACTTAGCACCTGCCTATATCTTAGCTACAAAGTTCCTTTGACAAGTAAGATCAACAATTTTCATATCTTTTGCATCCCTGATTTTCCCCCAAAATTGTACCTACACTTGACACCGCTCAAGAGAGTGGACAACATAGTTCTAGAGTGTAGTCTCCAAAAATGCACTTTTTCATTATTTTTAGGTACATTGTGGTCTATTTAGTGCTCACACATGTAGTCTTGATAGTGTAGTCATAGTTTGGCAATTTCACAAGGTCCATTGAAGCACACTAGGAGAACACCATTTGCTTCAGTGGGAGCATAGTTGGGGCTAGCATAGTCCCAACTACCCCTCTATCTTGTGGTGTCCAATCCATAGTTTTTGTTATTCCTAGTCCTATAAATACTCCAACATTCCATTTTTTATGGGTTGACAAACCAAAATCAAGGTTGGCAAATTTGAGCATTGGCATTCTTAGAATTTAGCGTTTGAGCGCACTTAGCATTTGGCAAACACCATTGCACACCATCGCAACACCGTTGCACACCACCGTAGTACTGTTTCACACTGCCCAGCACATCATAGACCACCACAGCTTGTAGGAAACTATAGTAGCCAAATCGGTAGGCGTAGACTTCATGGTGGATGTTAGTTTTTATATCCTAGACACCTTGAGACTTTGACTATGTTACCTACTACGCCTGTTTGTACATCGCATACCTCCTCACCTTCTCTTGAAATTAACTATGCTCCCCCAATTTGGGGTGGTTCTTCTTTCTCTCTTGCTTACATCTTGCACATTTTTTCTCTTGCATTTTAGCATTCTACTCATATTTTTTCACTATTTTTGCACATATTTGCACATTTGCACCCTCGTTTTGCATCAAAAACATTGACTACGCTTGCCCTCGTAGGCACCATAGACATCGCAAACACCAAGAAAACCCCTCACATTCATTTGTTCTAACACCCCTTAAGTCCCAATCCAATCAACAAAACTATTCTAGGAACCCTGCCTCTCTCTCTAGTAGGCCCTCACATGGACATGGGATCAAGGTTGTATGACCATAAACCTCTCAGTGTACTATACCAACCTACAATGTTTTCGTTCACTACATCATTCATGGGAACCAAACGATCTAATATCCCTAGAAAAATATTTATCTTAAGACTACCATGATGATCCTAAAACACAAAGCCTAGAGTGCTATAGGTCATATAGGTACCACCACCTCCAGCTCCTAAGAAGTCTTTTGTCATACGTGTCCCACCTTCAATGACATCAACATCATAACCAAGACCATAAGTTACGAACCTTCCAAAGCCTAAAAAACCATTTGTTATCTGGGTACCTTCACCTTCAAAAAATAAGGCTATAACAACCCACAACCAAAGCCCACCTATAGTGGTCAACAACTTGGAGGTTAGCAAGAAACCATCATCATAGCAGTAATAAAATTGACCTATCACCAAACCAATAATGAAGTCCACTAAAAGTAACCAATTATAAAAGGATTTAAAACAACCTACACCAATATCAATTGCATCCATGGAGAAGGGTTCATGGTAATTGGACCAAGGCCTAAGCCACAAACTCTAAGAAGGATGGAGAAGGTTAAGACCACTAAGGCTAAAAGGTCACATGCCAATGGAAATAGTTTCCTTGCAACAATGGACCAAGCCATATGGTTCCTTAAGTAAAAGGACACACCATCAAACTTATTTGATCTGATCATGACTTCTCTGACCTACAAGGATGCACTATCTTAGGTGTTAACCTTTATTCCTATGAGTGGATACATGTCCACCAATAGAGAATCAATCCACTTTGTGATTGGGCAAGCTTCACTTAGGGAAAATAGACATCAATCAATGCTCAACCTCCATGATACTAAAGTGAAGATTGACTTTTGAAGTAGAAAAGTGTTATTACTCCTCTCCTTATTACTGTATGTATTCATCTTGTTCATGTGGATTATGGGGTGGCCACTAATGTGATACCATATTTCATTATTAACAAGTTAGGCTTAACCAAGAATATTCAAGTCACCACTACCTTAGGACCTAACTCATTTAATGGTTCATGAGTAGCGATGCAAGGTTTCATCTCCTTGTATTTCATAGTCACCGAGCAATTTTCTACATTCACTAACTTCCTAGTGGTTGAGGAGACACTTAACTTTAACTTAATCCTAGAAAGGACATGGTTAGTAAAGCTTCAGGCAATTTCATCTCCTATACATTAGGAGATTCATTTTCCATACAAGTGATGAGAAATTGTGATTTGTGGGGACAATGTGTTGGTACCTTCTGTTAACTATGTCAACATTCACCAAGATTTAGAGGTGGAGTTTCAAGAGAAAACTTCCAACACTCAAACTGGGACCAACAATAATGAGAATAATAACGATGTGAACAATCCCAACTCTACAACATGGGATAATCAACGAAAATTCCTACAAATTGCCATGCTAAAGGAGAGAAATGGTGATTGTAGAATCATGCCAAAATGATTCCTTAATCTCTCAAAGATTAAACAACAAGTTTATGGTAAACATGTCATCCATTGCTTTTCTGATCATTTTTTTAACTTTACAACATTATCTCATCTTTTACAATTAGCTCTAGCCTTATGTGCTCTTTTGCAAGCATCCCATACTTGCTAGACAACGTATGAGCAATGGACCACCATGGCCTTAAACTGGCAATATGGCCCACCAAGGCCTCAAACTAGTAACATGATGACCTATCAGGGCCTAAAATTGGTACAACACTTAGGCCTAAAACTAGTGGATTTGTGGTCTTCTTCTTATCTCTTTTGTGTGTACACTGGGACATGTTCACTTTATTACATTTTTCATAGTCTTCACTTTAAAAATACAACCTCTTTTACATTTGTTACATTTTTCACTTCATTACCAAATTTTATTTAGTAGCTACATTATTTTAATTTGTAATATTTATGCAAAAAATAAAAAAAATAAAATAAAAACTTAGCAAAAAAATGTAAAACATAAAACAACCCAAAATTATTTATCCAAAATAGTAATCACAAAATGTCATTAACCATAGTCTCATTGTTCAAAGTACTACAACATACAATAGCAAGAATAATATATAGTCATCAACAAGTTCACCAAATCGATGAAACTATGCCATGAGAGAAAGGGGAGGGCTCATTAAGTACATCATTACCACCTACATCAACATCATCACATGAGATCTATAAACAACAATAAACTAGGTAAGCATTACTAACTATTATAACCATAACATATGACTATTAAAATCATTAAAAATAAGGTTATTCTTTAAGTTTAATATAGGTTAATGTTTCTATTTAAACTCAAAATATCAAGAAAAAATGTGTAAACTTAATAGAATATGCTAACTCAATATTTAAGTTGGTAGTATTTTTGGGCTAGATAAAATATCTTTACACAAGACTTATACATTTGCAAACATACACAAAGATTGAAAAATCCATATACATCAAAAGGTTAAACCCTTTGGAAATAAAAATATCATAGTTACTATGAAAACACTTATTCTAAAGGCCACAATTTAGTTATTTGATTTACAAGATATTATCAAATAATAAGTAGCAAACTTATACCTATGACCAGAAACATTAGAGGTGTCTATTTTGGATGTTCAAAGAGTAATGCACAAGTTTGTTGGAATGTCCAATGTGAAAGATGTTAGGGTCACAAAGCCATTCTTAAGACTATTTGGATGTGCTTCCTTTTATCTTTATACTTTTTATTTAATACATAGAACAAACCCACAATAGAGTTGTTGCTTCATATACCATCATCTAGCCTCAACACCGATGCACACATGCTAAATGTGTAGTACATAGTTGTCTACAAATTAAGTTTTCTATGATGCACTTTGGATTGTTGTTAAATATAAAAAAATAACTTTAGAGCTACAACTATGACTTTACTTTGATAAAATATTAGCAATAGTAAATTTTCTTAGTAACTACCTGGCTACTCATTTTTAACTATACCTAGAGATGTTACACATCTTTTATTTCTCAAACTATAGTAAGAGGCTTATGTATGTTAATGGAAGAATCATAGGTAAGTAGTCCATCCATTATAATAAACATGGGCACCAACACATGCATGTGTTACTATAACCATTTTCATTGGCCAAAAAATTATAAATACTATATGTCAATATTATGATTGTTACGGGTAGCCTAGATAAAATAATAATAATCTTTAGTAAAAATCAAGGGGCTTTGTAAGAATTGTATTTACTCAAGTAGTTTTTCAGCTGATTTAAGAGCTATGCAATAAATTTTGCAAGACATATAGTAGCACTGCCTATGATTCCTTCATTGAGACTTTCGAATCAAATTGCCAATGAAGAACTAAGAACTCCCACTACCAATCAGCCTTCTAGGGAAATGAGATGGGCTTTTAAAAATAATCTTTATTAGGTAAGACTCTTTGTTGTAGAAGAACCACCATTTTATGCTAGGAAGATTGAATTGCAAGATTAGTTACAAGCTAAAAAATACACACTGCTTTTGACACAAAAATTTAAATTTACAAATCAAGTTGCAGCATTGTAGCTTTTGGATGCGGGAAGTAGAAACTTGGAAGGGAACATGATATCAAATGATAATGATAATTTGTCAGATACAACTAAAGCCTCCTTAGTTAGTAATATTAGCTATAGCAATATAAGAATTAGGCAATCTCTAAATATAGGAAACTCCCAACTACAGCTATCAATACTAATATTGGTGTAGCAAATGTTGCAATAGCTTTTCATGTTATAATGAAATTTAATGAATAAGCAAACATGATTGACCAAGCTTTGGCTAATCCAACTATTTTGAAAACAACAAAAATTTGCTAAAATTTAAGTTTTCAAGTCAAAACTTACTATTTCCCAAACCATGACTACATTGGTGAGATTGCATGGCTACACTAGCCCAACATATTCATGTGGAAATACCATTCCACAATCCAAACTATGTTGTTGGATTGCATGGACATGCTAGCCTAGCCTACTCATGTGGGAATACCATTTCACAATCCAAGCTACATTGTGGGATTTCATGGCAACAATAGCCTAGTGTAGTCATGTGGGAATACCATTCCACAATCCCAACTATGTTGTGGGCTTGCATGGCTATACTAACCCAATGTAGTCATGTGGGAATACCATTTTCCAATCCTAACTATGGTATGGGATTGCATGGCTATGCTAGCCTAGTGTAGTTATGTGAGAATACGCTAAGACTAAATGCTAGACTATGCTGAGAATAGCATCCATGGAAACCTTAAGATAACTAGCACTTCTATCCTACCTCTCTAAACCTTGGTTAGAAATCCCTAAAATCTTATAATGTGATCTAACTCACAAAATTATGTAAACAATTGATGATTTTCCAAGACTACACTGGGCCAACATAGTCCCAGTTGATGCCTAGTGTAGTCCATTATAGGACAAATTTCTTCTAGATCATCCAACCTCTAGTTGATCTTGAATAGCCATTTCACATTGCTAAAATCTAGCTAGAGCTCCCTAAAGCATCAAAAATTAGGCAAATGCATCTACTTGTGATAAAAATTAAAGTTTCTTCATGCCTACCCTAGGTTAGTGTAGTCCCAATAGGTGCTAGCCTAGTTCACTTGAAAAACCTCAAAAAAATAACATCAAAAATCAAAACCACTTCTGAAGACTTCAAGACCATGTTAACTATAAAGTTAAAACAATATTCCATTACTTTTCAACTCAAATGCAATCTACCAAGAGTGACTTTACTAGGCCTGCTTAGGTATTGATGACCAATGTAGTCGATCTAGAAAGCCTTAGATAATTCACCTTCCAGTTCAAAACCACCTCTTGAGAATCCCAATACCATGAAACCAACAACTAAGGAAAACCTAGCTACTTTTTGACATTTTTTATGATCAAACACTAGAGTACGCTAGATGAGAAGTTGGAACTACACTGGGCTAGCATAGTCCCTATTCAAGATCAAACATAGTCCATCCAAAATTGGCAAGATATACCAAGAATCATGCAACCTAAATCTAGTAGAAAATAAAACTATAATTTAGTCTTGTCTAACTATAAAATTGATCTTTTTTCATAGTTTTTGACACTTACCACATTGACTACACTAATGGGAGATGGGAACTACACTAGGCCAACATAGTCCTTATTTGAGCCCAATGTAGTCCACTCAAAATTGGTAAAATCCACCAAAAATCCACTCATATCAATCTAAAAAAATCCTAAAAATCCATTTTAAGGTATATGACCATAGAATCTACAATTTTTGACCATTTTTCATCATGACCACCCTAACTATGCTGGATGGAATTTGGGACTACACTTGGCCAACGTAGTCTTTGCTAGAGCCTAGTGTAGTGATCCAAAAATTGATTAAAACTTGTCAAAAATGACCTAAAACTGATCTCAATAAATCCTAAAATCTTGTTTGATCTTTTCTAATAACAAAGCCTATAATTTTTCACCAATTTTGCTCATCCTACCTTGACTATGATAGGGGAAAGTTCATATTACACTAGGCCATCATAGTCCCTATCCAAGCCTAGTGTAGTCCATAAAAAATCAACCAAAAATATCTAAACGTAACCTAAATTTCCTAAATATGAACCTTGGGGACTTGTGGAGGCTAGTTTTGACCATATAAGCTCACATTTTTATTCCAAAGTTTCAACTATGCTGAAGACTGAGAGGACTATGTTGGACCAACATAGTCTCAATAGGAGGGTATTGTAGTTCACATTTTGGGAGTCATTCTAAGAAACATTTAACTAAGAGATCACCATTTTTAACTATAGGGCCTTCTCAAGCTCCATTGAGATCATTAGACACTTAATTTGATCCAAAATTCACCACTTTTTAGTCTTAAAACCCTTACTACACTAAGGAGAGATGGTGACTATGTTGGGCCAACATAGTCATTCTGAAATCCTAGCATAGTCCACCACAAGTTTCCCAATTTTGATAGTAAAAGGATCATATTAACTCTTGAGAAATCCTAGAACCTAAACAGAGCTTGTTTGGTCATGAAACCCACCATTTTTGCATCATTTTTGACCTTTAAAGCCTAGAATACATTGGAGAAAATTGGGACTATGTTGGGCCAGTGTAGTCCTTCTCTAGGCCCAATGTAGTCCATATGAACTTTCTCAAAAATTGATGAAAACAACTTAAAATGCACTTCCAGGAGTCTTGGGTTCCACTAGAGTCAAATTGATAGTAAAACTTAATTTTTTAACATTTTCAACTTGACTATGCTAACGAAGATTGGGACTACATTGGGCCAGCATTGTCGCTATCCAAGCCCAACATAGTCCATTTGAAGATGATTCAAACTACCTAAAAATAACCCAAATCAAATTCCAAAAGGATCTAGAACCCTACTGGAGCATGCCCATACCTTGGAACCTTGGGAAGTAAGCTAAAATTCATCATTTTGAACCTAATTACATGTAGATCCCTTGACTACATTGGGAACTACATGCCTAGTATAGTCCCATGATATTAGGTTACCCAAGTTTCAAAAAAGCATGAAAACTTGCAATTTCAACACTAAAACCCTAACCAACAATACCAGTGAACATAGAGGACCATTAGAATGGTCAATTGAGATTCAAGGATCACTAGAATCCATTTTCCACTCATGACTACGTTAAGGAAATTGGTGGCTATGCTGGACTAGTGTAGTCCCATTTGGAAGGAAAAATATGACAACAAAAATCAATAGTAAATAGCTTAGAATGATCCTAAATTAACCCACAATGACCATAATTGTGACCATGTCACCCAACTCCAATCCCACCTCATTTCAACTCTATAAACCTCTTAAGCTCACTCATTTCCTGTGACTACATTGGGGGCTACAAGCTTTTTCATGTCCTAAGAGGTCAAAACAGTGCCAAAACTTGCTAATTTCCAATGCCTACCCCCTTGTGCTAGCTTTTTAAACCTCTAGGAGTGCAATATTGATCATTCTAAGCTTGGAAAATTAATCTTGAATGTGGACTATGCTAGAGAAAGGTAGGACTATGTTGGGCCATTGTAGTCAACAATAGGGCCTAGCATAGTCACAAGAAAAACTTCCACCGTTGCTTTAAAATAACCTTGGAATCATGTGTCCAAGCTCCCTTGGCAATCCTATAGCCCCATACCATGGTGCACAAAGATATAAAATTAGCAAAATCTAACTTGTTTTTGCTAGCATTATCTAGTTTTACCACATGTATTCAATTTTGTTGGATTTAACCTTGTTTCATGGAGTTTTTCCTTATTTTAACCTTGTTTTGCATTATTGGCACTTATTACCATAAATTGATGTCATCTAGCCTTCATTTTCATTAAATTTATCCTTTTTTCTACTATTATAGCCTCTAGTGGCTTCTATATAGCCTTTTATAGGTATTAAGTGATGGCATTTGACCATCTTTGACCATCATTTGACATCATGTAACCATGCCTTACCAAGGCTTTAAATTGGCAACATGGCCTACATGGCCTAAAACTAGTGTAGTGTAATATTTTTTTCCATATTTAACATTATTTTCCATGTTTTCATGATGTTTCAATTTTTTTGGCCTTCTTTTATGTTCTTTTGGCCCCCATTCCATCTAATTTATCTTCACCTACATATTATAGCCTTAGTTAATCTTGTTCTCATTTTGATTGACACTAGGATAACATGTTTACATTTTACTAAGGTGTTTTATATCATTTTAAGCATTATTTTCTCATTTTTACCTAGGTACTAGTTAATATGCTTACGATTGATGTGTGAAAGACCACAAAATTTTGGGTCTCAGCATCTCAACTACAAATTTGGCTAAGTGTCAAAATGGTGGCACTTTGCCCATATTTTTCCAAGTGTTGAGTGTAGTCAGCTCCAATTTCCAAATTTGAAAAAAAAATTTAAGCATCACAATCATGGCACTTTCTGCAGATTCACATGTCTCACTGCATAGCATAGCATAGCATAGCACCCTATCACGCTACGTAGCATAGCACCATGTCATGTTGTGTAGCGTAGCGCAGCATAGCACCTTGTCATGCTGCATAGCATGGAACCATCTTACACTAGGTAGTGTAGTAGAGCATAGCACCCTATCATGCTACGTAGTGTAGTGCAATGTACCACCATGTCAAGCTCCATAGCGTAGCACAACATAGCACCCTGTCACACTGCATAGTGTAGTGCAATGTAGCACCATGTCAAGTTGCATAGCGTAGTACCATGTCACACTGGGTAGTGTAGCGCAACGTAGCACTTTGTCACACTATGTGGTGTAGTGCAACATAGCACCCTATCTAGCATAGTATCCAGCATCCCATGGTCCCACCCACTACACTGCCACATGGAACTTGATCCACATTTTGGGCTAACCCTAGTCCTATAAGCACCCCTATGCCCTAGTGTTTCAAAGAGGGTAGGGGGGAAGAGAGGGGTTGGCTTCCATTTTTTCACCAATAAGATAGTTGGCACTTACATTTGTCATTTATCATTTGGTATCTAGCACTTATCTCTATGGGCAAACAAGACCCAAAGCACATCACACTGGTAGAAAGGCATAGCTACACCGCACGATACACTATAGCCGTATTGCAGCCCTATAGAAGGTCGCATGGTATACTATGGCTACCAACCTGGTAGGCACAATTCAACACAGTGAGCACCAAACTTCATAGCCTGACACCACCGAGGCTATGACTGTGCTCCAATTGCCCCTATTGTACACTGTGTATCTTTTAAGACCTTTTGTGAATTAGCTACGCTTCCTCTTTTGGGGTGGTGCACTACTGTTCTTAAACTCTATTGCATTTCTCAAGAATCTCTCTTTGGCATTTAGTGTAACACTTGCATTTTCTTGCTTTTTCATACATATTTTCATGTTTCCATCACTATTCTTAGGCCAAGACACCCTACTATGCTCTAGCTTCACTAAACCCAATGCCCATGCGTAACATAGTATAAACCCTTTTTACACATGATCATTTTACACGACATAAGTCCCTATCTAATCAACTAGGGCACCCTATTTCTATTTTCTCCATCATGGTCCTTGCATGGATTTGGGGTTAGGTTGTACACCCAATGACCTCTCGGTGTTCCAACCACTGATGTTTTCAAATGTCACAGTTTTTGGATCTAGAAGGAGGGCCTGTACCATTTTTGTCTGCATTTTTGATTAGCACTTAGTCAAAAATTTGGATGTTCTAGAGAGTGTAACAAGTTCTCAGAGTGTAGCAAGCTCTAGAGTGGCAAGCTTGACAAGCTATAGCATAGCAAGCTCTAGCATAGCGAGCGTGACAAGCTATAGTGTAGTAAGATCTAGCGTGGCAAGCATAGGAAGCTCCAACGTAGCGAGTGTAGCACCAAAGTTGGCCATTTTTCACAGTTTTCATACTTGGCATTTTTTCTGCATTTTCATACTTATCATTTTTTCTATATTTTTACACTTAACCACTTTCTTACATTTCTTTGCTACCGACAAGCTTAGTCATTTTTTTACAGTTTTCACAGTTAGCCATTTTCTGCAAACTACAACTCTCACAACTTGATCTATGAATATGAATCTAGGTCAACCTTCCACATCGATGTTTAACATGTTTAATACCACAATCTAGCCAAAGTATGTCACACTAAGCCACGAATAATAAAATTTTGTTTGTGCCAAAATCCAAGTAAGACTACCAGTGGATTACCTTAATTTGGAGGAAAAACAGAACTATGAACAAGTCCATCAGAATAGATGGGAGTACAGTCCCTTCTTGTTTGACATAATCACACTCATAGAGTTCTACCACCAGTTTTTGTCCCAACTCATCTATGCAAATAAGCATGATGCAAGGACAACCTGCAAGGAAGCCTCATAGAATGAAGAAGATGAGTTCAAGGCCCACTCTGAGTGCCCTATACATTATCTTCCAACGACCACTCCCTAGTATAGCCCCTCCTTAGTTTAGTCCACCCATCCTCTTCGAGATGGTAACCATGCCAATTCAGCCTTCCTCGCAAGAAACTAATGCATTTTTCCAACACTATGCTCATGTAGGGGCCACTTCCCAGCCCCAAACAACTCAGGCATCCTACGTTCCACCTATCTCGTTGGCATCTGTGGTGTCCATCCAACCCACTCATGTGTGGCCTACTTCGATCACTGCACTCATCGCTCAACCAAAACATCAACTAAGCTTGTCTGCTATGATGTTAAACACACAACATCCATCTACCATGATGTTAAACTGGAAATGACCATCTGCTACGACATTAAACTAGCAAGCTCCACAACCAACAATCTGACCCTATGACATGCAACCAACACAAGCCTAGCCAATGCAACCAGCTGGCACATCCCCAAGCTTGGATCAGGCATTCCATATAATCCAAAGCTTGATAGAGGAGATCAACCAACTCAAGGCTACCTCCTCTGACACTATCAAGGTGGTGGACTTCTACCGAGATGACCCCATAAGTCCTATAGTACCACCTCTAACTCTCCCAACTAAGGTCCAGCTGCCTCAATTAACCAAGTACAATGGTGAAGGGGATCCTAATGCACACTTGGTCACATTTTGAACCGAGTGCCTACTCTTTCAATCCTAGCCACATGCCATCATGTGCTTGTTCCCCATGTCACTCATGAACAAGGCCTTAGACTGGTATCGTGTGCTACACAAGGCCTCAATCTCCTCTTTGGAGGATCTCATAAGCAAGTTTGTGGCATGCTTCAAGTACAACCTAAAGCCTAAATCAACCCTCAACTAGTTGATGCAAGTTATGTAAGGGCCTCTAAAGCTTGTGCCAAAATTCCTCCAACATTGGAATGCTGCATTAAGTGAAATGCATGAACCCTTAGTGGAGACACACCTACTGGCCATCTTCAAAGGTGCAATAAATGACTTCATAAGTCCAAACTGTATTATCTAGCCCTGAAGTCTCTTAGCCAAGCCTTTGCCCAAACAAAAGACATAGAGGAAGCAACGTAAGCTAGTAATGACCTAGCCTATGTGTCCTACAGAAACCAACATGCTCGGAAGAAAAACACAACAATGGCAATAATGGTTACAAGCACAAAAGTAATCAACTGGGGCCCAGCAGCTAAGTAGCCCAAGACCCCAACTAACAAAACCACCAACTCTGGCACTAATTCACCTAGATTAATAGGGGCTACTCCAAGGCCCAACTTACAGTGCAAGGACCACTCAAAGTATACACCACTACCAATGGAACCCTCTGAACTACTGGAGAAACTCCTAAAAGTTGGGAAAATTCAATACAAACTTGTACCAGAGATTGCTTGCCAAAAACATGATAGGTACTGCAAACTACTAAGGAACCCTGCTTCAACAATACCAAACGAGACCCTAGTTTTATGATACTTCAAGCTAGGCCAATACTGTCATTACCACTAGTTGTCTGATGATAGTACAAACAATTATCATGCTTTGCAAGATGACTTGCAAAGAATGATAGAATAGGCCCAACTGGTACTCAACATCGTGAATCAATCCAGCACAGATGATGCCTCCTATGTCATAAATTCCATTAGCATAGGTGGCAAGTCTAAACCTGTGTAACAACCTTTTGTGATCCATGTGCCTCCCAACAAGGCAAGGATCCCCTCAGCCTCCACAAGCAAGAGGCCTTTCTCTTTTATCAAAGTGCCACTTCGGGCACCCACAACACCCTTTTTGGTCAAAGTTCCCAACCCATCATCCACTAAGATGTTAAACTAGCATGATGCAGCAACAAAAATTGCTAAACAACCTTTCAACATCAAGGTGCCACAATGAGTTGGTCACACAACAACTCCTACAAGAACCACTAAGTAACCCTTTATCATAAGGGTTCCACAATGTGATTTCCCCTCACCTACCTAAAGCCCAACAGTGGGAAACATCTCAATCCCTCCTCCTTCAAGGGCTGACCCCACTAGTAACCTAGGTAGGCCTACTAAATGGCAATGCAAGAGGATGAGTGAGTGCCTCGCGACCCCCATGGCTAAAGGAAAGGCTATAATCAACAAGAAACAACCAAACACTGGGACCCTTACCCCCAAGCAGACCAAGCAAACCAAGCCCAAGTCCCCTCCATGAGAGATCTGTCTCTCAAACCAGATGGATAAAATCAAGGCCAACACAACAACCAATGACAAGGACTTTGTAGTTGCAGTAACCCAAGTGAGATAAATGCTCAAGCAAAAGAAAACAACATTGAGCTTGTACAACCTAGTCATGACCTCATCTACTCATTTCCAAGAATTGGCCTAGACCTTGGCCTTTATTCTTGTTATGGAGGACATCCTTATAGATGAGGCATCCATCTGTGCAACGATGTTGTCCACTACACCACAAGAATCAAGTTCAACATCCCTAGTGTTCCATGACAATGTAGTCAAAGTCAACCTCGAAGAAGAGGAGGTCACTACAGCTCCACTATCCATTAGCATACATGTTTGGTAGTGTACCATCCACAGAGTACATGTCGATGATGGTGTAGCAATAAACATAGTCTTGTACTCTGTCATCAACAAACTAGCTCTAGCAGATGAAATCAACCCTACCAAAACTATGTTTCTAAAATCCTTCAATGGATCATACGTCACTATTAGGGGTACAATCAACTTAGCCTTCATGGAAAGAGAGAAATTCCCCACTAGTGTATATTTCACTATCATAGAGGAGATGCTAGGTTTCAACATGATTCTAGGTAGGCCTTGGCTAGGCCAATTAAGGGCCATCTCCTCTCCCATCCACCAAGAAATCCACCTTCCATACAAAGGTGGTCAAGTTATCATCCATGGTGATAATTCTTCCTCTTCGACTATCCATGACATGGACATGGTACAAGTTTCAAAAGAAGAGTTTCTTGGTGGTACACCTATGACAACCAACGTAGCGCCTAAGGCTAACACACTCCAACAAGTGGTTGAAGCCAACAGCCTCCCAGAGGACACTAAGCCTTGCACACCCCCTAATCCACACCTGATTAGGAAGCAACTATGTGATCAAGACTTTTCCTTTTTCAAAAACACATTAAGCACTAGTTTACTCATTGCCTCGATTGGCCATATTTTTTGTTTTTTCTTGGGTTGCATTTGTTCATTTATTAACATTTCATCTACTTGCCTAGTTTACATACTACTTCACTTTTTTTCCACATTTCCACTTTGTTTACACATCCATCTACTTAGATTATGCATTGCATTTGAAAAACAATAAAAACATATGGTCTAAAAAGGTCTTAAACTAGCCTATGACCTAGAACAGCCTAAAACTATGACTTTTTGCATTGCTTTTCTTTCATTCGTACATTTTAACTCTATTTATGATAGGTGTTGCTTAATGTTGTTTTCCTTCTAGTTGATTTTTGTAGGATCTTGTAGACACACAACATGACTACACATGCAGCATCACACCTTACACAAGCAAGGTAAGCACCAGTCCGCTATGACTATAAACTAGCACAAATAGTCTACTATGACTATAAACTGGCAAAGATCATCCTTGGGTCATGATATTAAACTGGAACAATAGCTTGTCCTTGGGTCATGACATTAAACTAGCACAATAGCTTTTCCTTGGGTCATGACATTAAATTTGCACAATATCCACTACCTACTATGACATTAAACTAGCATTCAGCAGTCTACTAGGACTATAAACTAGCACATAACACTCTACTAGGACCTTAAACTGTGCTCACAATCTACCAGGATTTTAAATTATCATGTTGTTGATCTTTTGGAGCACTTTCCATTAATGCAGCCTTGGTGGAACTCACAGCATCATCACCTCCCATCATTCTCTTGATCTTTCAAATCACTTTCCATTAGTGCAACCTTCAGAGGGCTTGCAACATCATTGCCCCAGCACTTTCATTGGCTTCTTGAGCACTTGCAACTGGCACAACATTTGACACATTTAAAACATCTTTTCATCTAACACATGAAGCATCTTCACATTTGGCATTTACATTGGCATTTCATGTTGTGTGGTTTTTTTATTTTTTCAAAGATGTGTTTTCAAGATGAAGCCTTGGAGGTGGTCGTGCAGAGATGCATCTCATTGTAGCAGCAAGTCACCACATTGCTCTGATGTGCATGATTGGACTAGTTAAGCCACTCAAGAGTGCACATCCCCCTCATCCCTATTACAGCCTATGCACATCCACTCCTTCATCCCAATATCCTCTCATCCCCCATATACACATGATTTCATATCCCCCTGGCATACGCATTGTGACATACATGGCATTCTTTTCACATCAACCGTTGAACTCATGACAGATGTAACGCAACTCATCCCATGGGGAGCCTTTGTGGGTTGGTCAAAGCCCTAAATGGACGTAACATAACTCATCCCTAGGAGGAAACATCTATCCTACAAATGTAATGTGGATGCATCAAGACAAAGTCCATCTTCTTGATGGCCAACTTGCAGCTAGCACTCAATAGTAAGCCAAACCCAAAAAAGGTTCGCCTCACAACATTAAAAAAATGGGGAAAAACACATCCCCAAGAAAATTGATAATGCTATAGCTTCAAGGCCAGCCTTAGATTAACTTTGATGCTCTCATAAGCACTTCAATGAGAGGTCAATGTTTCAAGGGCAAGCCACTTCATGCCATGATCACTATCAACCATGCTAAATTTGCATCTTACGTCATGATCCACTATTTCCATTTCATTTCCACCATTTAAATTTCATCTCCCTAGAATTTCCTATACTCCTTGTCCCTCAACATAACCTTATTCCCATAGCACTCTTGAGCATGGTAAAATGACATCCGATCTTGTACCGATGAGTGATGTTGGTGGCATGTCTATTGTGGTGTTTTGTAATTCTTTGTCAACATCTCTCACACCACTCCTCTAGATGTCAACAAAGAGAGGCCATTGAAACATCACAAAATTTTGGGTCTCAGCATCTCGACTACAAATTTAGCTAAGTGTCAAAATGGTAGCACTTTGCCCATATTTTTCCAAGTGTTGAGCATAGTCAGCTCCAACTGCCAGATTTGCAAAAATTTTCTAAGAGTCACAATGATGGCACTTTTTGTAGATTCATATGTCATGCTACATAGCATAGCACACCATAGCACCATGTCACGCTACGTAGCATAGCGCAACGTAGCACCATGTCAAGTTGTGTAGTGTAGCGTAGCATAGCACCTTGTCACGTTGCATAGCGTAGTGCAGTGTAGCACCATGTCATGTTGTGTAGCATAGCACAATGTAGCACCATGTCAAGCTGCATAGTATAGCACAGCATAGCATCCTATCATGCTACATAGCGTAGGGTAGCATAGCACCCTATCACACTGTGTAGCATAGTACCCTGTACAACATAGTAGCCAGCATCCCATGGTCCCACCCACCACACCGCCACATGGCACTTGATCTGCATTTTGGGCTAACCCTAGCCCTATAAGTACCCCTGCGTCCTAGTGTTTCAAAGAGGGCAGGGGGGAAGAGAGGGGTTGGCTTCTATTTTCTCACTAGTAAGGCAATTGGTACTTCCATTTGGCATTTGGCACTTTAGCATCTTAGCACTTAGCTTCATGGGTGAACAAGACCCAGAGCACACCAGTAGAAAGGCACAACTACACCGCATAGTACATTGTAGCCCCATTGTAGCCCTATAGAAGGTCACAAGGTACAGCGTGGCTACCAACCTAGCAGGCACAGTTCAATATAGTGAGCACTAGACTTCATAGCCTGACACCACCAAGGCTGTGATTGTGCTCCCACTACACCTATTGTACATTGTGTATCTTTTGAGACCCTTTGTGAATTAGCTACGCTCCCTCTTTTGGGGTGGTGCACTACTATTCTCAAACTCTATTGCATTTCTCGAGCATTTTTCTTTGGCATTTAGCGTAACACTTGTATTTTCTCAGTTTTTCATACATATTTTCATGTTCACATCACTATTCTCAGGCTGAGACACCCTACTAAGCTCTGGCTTAGTTGAACTCGATGCCTACGTGTAACGTAGTATAAACCCTTTTCACACATAGTCATTTTAACACCATATAAGTTCCTATCTAATCGACTAGATGGTTCAGGGCACCCCATTTCCATTTTCTCTAGCATGGCCTTCATACAGATTTGGGGTTAGGTTGTATGCTTGAAGACCTCTTAGTGTTCTAGCCACCAATGTTTTTGGATGTTACAATGTGTAGGATTGGATTATGGACACTTGGAAGAAAATTGCTTGGACTTTGAGCCTAAGTGGGCCTCATGATATTGTTGAATGATGTATCAATCCTGATTATCTAGACCTTAGGCTTGATAGTCTTGTCAATCACATAGCCTCAATTGAGAAGCCTCTAGAGTGGCCTAAAAACCTATTTAAAAGCCTTTATCTAGAGGTTGGTGACATTACTGAACACTCTCTAGTTGAGGTTCCTATCACAACACATAGTGGTGAAGAGAAAATCCTTAGACTAAGTTCCTCATTGGAACCTCAATAGGCTCAAGGTGTTGCCAAGGTCCTATAAGAAAAAATTAAATTCTTCACTTGGTCATATGAATATATGCTAGGTCTAGACCCACATTTAGTATAACACATCATACTGGATCCTAGAATTAGACTATTTAAGCAACACGTACATAAGATTAGATCTAATTTGGCCCTGGTAGTTCATGCCAATATCACAAAACTATACCAAGATGGTTTCATCAAGGTTATTAACTACATAGAATGGGTTTCCAACATAGTGTTAGTCCCTAAGAAAAATAGAAGTATACATATTTTCATTGATTTCTAAGACCTAAATAAAGCAACTATCATGGATGACTTCCCTTTGCCTAGTATTAACCAACTTATCAATACTACGGATAGACATGTTGTGTTGTTCTTTATGGATGGATTCTCAAGATAAAACCAGATTAGAATCAACCTAGAGCACAAAATTAGCATAATCTTCATGACCCCTTTGGGTACCTTTTGCTATATCATGATTTTTTTTGGTCTTAAGAATGCAAGAGCAACCTACTAGAGGCCCATGACCTACATATTCAATGACTACATATTAGGATTGCACAACAATTATGTAGATGACATAGCTATTAACTCCAAAGTGACTAGTGACCATGCTAATGATCTAGACCTTGTGCTTAAACAATGCCTTAAGTATGAACTTAAACTTAATCCTAAGAAATGTGCCTTTGGTTTTAAAAGTAGTATAATTCTTGGCTTTGTATTATTGGAAGTAGGGATATGTGTCAATCCTAACAAGGTTAAGACCATCTGTAGCTTGGTAGCACCAATTAACCATATGAAGCTTTAGGGACTACACGGTAGATTACAATTTATTTGTAGGTTTATCACTAGTCTCATGGATAAGCTACAATCCATGCAACACTTTCTTAAGAAATAAGTTCAATATCAGTGGATAGCTCAATTCCAAGAAGCCTTTGAAAACCTTAAGCAAGAGTTGGCACAACTACCAATAGTGTATCCTTCACAAGAGGGTAAGCCTATTTACATCTACCTTATTATCTCTAACATTTTTGTTGCCTCTTTACTCTATTAAAAATGTGATGATGAAGCAAAAATTCCAATATACTACCTTATCCATGCATTAGTTTCCCATGAGGCCTGATACAATGAAGTGGAGAAGTACTATCTAGCACTAGTCTTCTAATTGAAGAAATGGACATACTACCTCTTTAGGAGCTAAGTCAATATCATTTGCAAAGAAAACATACTTAGATCCATAACAACCAATATTTATGAGAGTAGTCGTATCACCCAATGTAAAGCCATAATAGCAGAGTTTGACCTCCATTACATTTCTCAGTCCTCAACGAAAGGTCAAGCTATAGTCATATAAATCATTATTTCACTTGTTGATGACCAAGCAACCATTAACCCTAAGTTTTCCAATAAACATGTTAACACTGTTAGCCAAATGTCCAAAGGTTATGAGGTGGTCATGCACTTTGACAAAGATTCAACCATTCATAGGGCTAGTGCTACTACCATTATGATATTCCCATCTGGTGAAATCTGATCCATCACCTATCGCTTTGAATTTTCATGCTTCAACAACATAGTGGATTAGAAGGATTTGATCAAGGGGATGATGGTATCACATGACCTAGGAATTAAATGTTTGATAATCGAGGATGATTCACAACTTGTTGTCAACCAAGTAACTAATGTTACGCATGCAAAGCCAAATATATACAACCTTATGGTGACTTAGGGAAGAAAATATTACAACAATTCACATATGTTGATATCCAGTGCATACGCTAAAATGAGAATGTCATAACTAATGCTATCGCAATTCTTGCCCTCATGGTGATGCTAGATGTGTTTAGTAAGTTGTCCATCCTGACTATGAACTATGCTATCCCCATCATTCAGAACACTAAGGATAATGTTGTGGCCATGGTTCATATTACTCTTGTAAAGGAGTTGTACGATGATATAAATTTTTATCTTATGCATGAAGAACCTTCACAAGGCCTGATTGCTACTCAAAAGGATTCTATACATAAATGATCAAAATAGTATATCATAGTAGACAATAACACATTATGTCAACAGTTATAAGATGGAATATTGTTAGTGTGCTTAGCCAAAAATAAAGCTAGAATAGTCCTAGAGAAGACTCACAAGTGTGTGTGTGGAGGGAATATAGGACCTAGAGCCATGGAAGCCAAAATTAGATACTTAGGTTATTATTAGCAATATATGGAAAATGATTGTTTGTAGAAGATCAAAACTTGTGACACATGTCAATGGCATAGCAATCTCATACACTTAATGCAAACTGAGTTACATACTACTTAGATTACTTAGCTATTTCAACAATGGGGGTTGGATATCATTGAACCTATAACACCTAAGTCTTCCATGAGGCATAACTTTATCATCACTACAACTGAGTACTTCACAAAGTGGGTTGAGGCTATTCCCCTAAGAAAGACGACATCTAAGCAAGTCTATAGATTTATACTTGATAACATAGTAGCCTATTTTGGCATACCTATGACCATAGTCATAGACAATGGATCACAATTTAATGGCCTAGAAACAAAGGATTTCTATCATGACCTAGGCATTAAGTGAAACACCCCAAAACTCTGAGCTTAGTACTTCTCCAACAAGAATCGAGCTAAGTCATGATGCTCCCCAGCATGACTGAAGCTTGAGGGCCTCACAGACAGCTTCAAGTAGAGTCGAACTCAATAAGAAATGGTTCCCTGGGACCCACAGAAGACTAAAATGATATCTGGCATCAATCTTGGTAAATCTTGAGCTCAAAATACTTGGTTTTCACTAAGTATGCATCCTGTACGCTGGCCTACACATGCCCAGCGTACAGCCCAACGTATAGACTCTTTTGGGCCCCAAAAGTGAGTCAAAACATGCCAGAACTAAGTGTCTGGACCCCCTAGGACCTTCCCCAAGGTTCCTAGTAGCTCTCAGATACTTGAAAATTAAATTTTGGGCTCCAAATGATGGTCTTTCATTCCTCTATGCCCAGCATATACGCCCAGCGTAGAGCCCAGCGTAGAGCAGCTTTCAGGCCCTAAAAATGAGTCAAAACATGCCAAAACTGAGCATTTGGACCCCCTAGGACCTTCCCCAAGGTCCCCAGCAACTCTCAGGCACTTGAAAATCAAATTTTTGGCTCTAAATAATGGTCTTTCATTTCTCTACGCCCAACGTATACGCCTAGCATAGAGCCCAGCATAGAGCAACTTTTGGGCCCTGTACGCTAGCCTACATATGCCCAACGTACAGCAACTTTTGGGCCCCAAAAATGAGTCAAAACATGCCAAAATTGAGTGTCTTGACCCCCTAGGACCTTCCCCAAGGTCACTAGCAACTCTTAGGCACTTGAAAATTAGATTTTGGGCTCCAAATGATGGTCTTTCATTCCTCTACGCCCAGCGTAGAGCGCAGCATAGAGTAACTTTCGGGGCCCAAAAATGAGTCAAAACATGTCAAAACTAAGCATCTGGACCCCCCAGGACCTTCCTCAAGGTTCCCAGTAGCTCTCAAGTAGCCAAAAATCAAGTTTTGACCTTAAAATGAAGCATTTTCATGTGTATACGCTGGGTACATTTTTGGTGTATGCTGGCATGCTATACGCTGGCATCCTGTACGCTGGCATGCATGTATGCTGGCATACTATATGCTGGCATCCTGTATGTTGGCATGCTATACGTTGGCATGCTGTATGCTGGCATGCATGTACGCTAGCATGCTATACGCTGTACAGTTGTAATTTTCTTTCACACCCGGTCAACGCGCCACGTGTCACCCAACCCAAGTCTAACATCTAAACCTGTATAAAAACCCCAATTTTTCATTAGATGGAGATTGGAAAAATTGGAGAAAACCAGAGTGAAAATAGAGGCGCTGAGAAATAGAGCAGAGAACCTTGTATGCTAGACAACCCTGTACGCTGAGCATACAACCTCTACACTATGCCTATAGTGTGAACCAGCCCACAGTCATCCCTGCATCCACCGGGGCTTTTCATCCGCCTTGTGTCAAATCCACAACTATGTTAGACTGGTGCATTTTACTCTCATTTTGAAATACCATTGTTACATTTTCTTCCAAAAATCTGTTACAGTTTGCATTAATCATTGCATGTATTCTGTTTACGCTCTTTTACGTTTACACTCTGTTTGCATCAATTATGTTGTTTACACTCTGTTTTACGCCTGTTACGCCGTTCACATATAACCCAACGTATAGCACCTCAGTGTGCATTTGGGGAAATCCTTTCCTGATCCGCTTGCGGACCATCCAAGGTACTCTACCTTCGTTCATTCTAGCTTTCCCTTAGGTGAAGCTGGGGTCTTCTGTGCGTGTCCTGTGATCCCCCGGTTTCTGTTTCCTTCCAATCGGAGACCGACGATTTCGAACGGTACAGAAAATGGCGCTAGAAGGAGGGCCTGACTTGTTTTCTGTTTAATCGAAACGCTGATCACATTACCTATTTAAACACAGTGTCTACACTGCTACAGTGTTTTGACTGCTACAGTGTCTACACTGCTACAGTGTTTACACTGCTACAATGCTTTATGCTGCTACAGTGTCTACGCTGCTACAGTACTGCTACAGTGTTTTTTCAACAAAAACACACAAAATGAGCCCGTTTCAAAGCCGAATTCGCTGTGATTCGCACCTACTTCAAACCGGTCTAAGTACTAACGACCACCAACATGGATCACCTTGTCCAAGACATACAATACACACAACATAATGATTCCGATATGACTTCCTTTTATCCGAGATCACCATCCGCGTACGACTACAGTTCATAATTTCATACTTAGCCAAATTTTCTCCCATTTACGCTATACATGCTAGACATTTAGAAAAATTTTCAGTGTTCACACGCTAGACACTCTACACATTGAGCCCGAAACACACTCGGCACTTGTTAGCTAGCTCGTATGCTGCCCCTTCACACATCACCATGGAATCATCCCAAAACTCCAGCACACATGCCTTCATAGTCCCCACACAAGAAAAATATAACTACATCTGTGTGAAGATTCAAGCCAACCTTCCTATTGACCACACAGAACAGGAGGCAAAATGAAACTTCGAGCACATATACATGGGAGGTCATGAATTCATCCCCTCTGTATATAACATCATCCCCCTTTTTGATCCTCATCATAGGCTCATCTCCCAACTCCTTCTGGCAAGGGGCCAAAACACATGGCGACCCAATGAGGAGCCCCAAAACCAACATGATGTAGATGTTTGAGGCACAAGCTGAACCTAAGGATTCATACAACACCCTCAATCCCCATGCCTACGTGAACCCATCATTCCATCCTCGCATGGGACAGACAGCCACTCACCAAGTTTCGATGAGCACACAAGCACCAGTATCCCAATAGAGAATACCCACCCCCATCTCCACCTAGTACATACCGCACGTGCAAACGCATGGGACCACTTTCACTACATCAGCCCCGCACATCCAGGGTGTCACTCCATAATTTGTGGCTAGGCAAGGGACCATACCCCTTGTTCAACAACCCACTCACTTCAACGTGCCACACCCCACAACCGCAACTCTGAACATTGCCCCACAGCAACAAATGACAACCCAACAACCTCCCCAACCAACTAATCTGCCTACTGCTCAAGAGTGGGTAGAAGAAAAATAGATGATGCAAGTGTTAGCGGATGAGGTAAAGCAACTCAAAGCTAACAACACTAAACAAATTAAAGTACTGGATTTCTACCGCGACAATCCAATTAGCTCTTCAGTGCTACCGTTAGCTTTACCCAAGGGAATCACACTGCCCCAATTAACCAAGTACAATGGGAAGCGAGATCCAAATGCTCAGTTAGTCACATTTCAATTAGAAACTCTATTGCTTCAAGCTTGGCCCCACGCAATCTTGTGCATGTTTGCCATGTCCTTAACGAGCATAGCCTTGGACTGGTACCGAGCCTTACCTCATAACTCCATATCCTCTCTTGAGAATCTATTACATCAGTTCATTACCAGGTTTAAGTACAACCTGAAGCCTGAAGCAACCCTAGACACTCTGATACAGGTGAAACAAGCACCACTTGAGCCTATGCAAAAGTTCATCCAACGATGGAGTGCAACCCTTAACAAACTTCATGAGCCCATCCCTGAAAAGTATTTACTTACGATTCTGAAGGGAGCTGTGAATGACTTCATTAAGTCAAAACTATACTACTTGAGCATTCAAGCATTGAGCCAAGCATTCACACAGATCAAGAACATTGAACAAGCTGTGCAAACTAGCAATGACCCCGCCTATGTGGCTTACAAGAACCAACACATTGCCAAAAAAAGGCAACAACGGAAATTATGGCCGCAAGCACAAAAACAACAAACACCAGTACCAACCTGCTTGTAACAATAGGGGCCACTTTAAGGTTCAATTTTCAATGCAAGAATTTCTCTAAGTACACATCGCTACCTACGCAACCTTCGAAACTACTAGAGCAACTCCTTAAAGTCGAGCAAATCCAATACAAACACATAGCGGAGAATGCTCGCCGCCAACGTGATAGGTACTACGAGTTACTAAGGAACCCCACCTTAGCAGCACCAAATGAGCCCCCAGTTCCACGACATTTCAAGTTAGACCAATTCTGTCACTACCACCAAATGTCCAGTCACAATACTGACACCTATCGCTCATTAAAGGATGATCTACAAGCAATGATAGAACGGGGCCAACTAAACGTCAACACCCTGAATCAACCCAACACAAACGATGCCTCCTATGTCATAAAATCCATCGACATAGATAGTAAGCCTAAACCTGTGCGGCAACCTTTTGTGATCCATGTGCCTCCCAGTAAGGCAACAATCCTCTCCACCTCCACGAGCAAGGGGCCTCCCATTGTCATCAAGGTGCCACCTAGAGCACCGATGACACCTTTCATGGTCAAAGTACCACCACCTCACATGTCCGCTAAGACGTTAAACTGGCAAGATTCAATGCCACCTAGAGCACCGATGACACCCTTTGTGGTCAAGGTACCACCACCTCATACATCCTCTAAAACGTTAAACTGGCCAGATGCAACGCAATCCCAAGCACTGAAGACACCCTTTGTGGTCAAAGTACCACCACAGTCGTCCGCTAAGATGTTAAACTAGCATGTTGCACCAACGAAAATAGCAAAGAAACCTTTTGTTATCAACGTGCCACAACAGGCTTGGTAAACAACAACAACACCTCCTAAATTTTCATTTGTCATAAAAGTGCCACCACGTGATGGCCCCTCACTTACCCTGAGCCCAACCGTAGGAAATGTCTCAACCTCTCCTCCCTCAAGAGTCAACCTTGCCAACAACATGGATAAGCCTACCAAATGGCAGCAGAAGAGGAAAAACGAACAACGAACAACACCCACAACTGAAATGAAGGACACACCTAGTATAAAAAAACTAAACACTGGGGGCCCTACCCCTAATCCCAAATAAACCATTCCCAAGCCCTCAACCCATACAAAGGCAACCAACACAACGATAGAAAACATAGACTTTGTAGCTACACTGGCCTAGGTGAAACAAACGCTCAAACAAAAGAACACAACCATGAGCTTGTACGATTTAGTCATGACATCATCAGCCCATCGTGAAGCCTTAGCGCAAACATTAGCATCCGTGCATGTCACAGAGGACATCCCTGCTAACATCGAATCCATCTGTGCAACGATTTCACAACACACACCACAAGGATTCGGTTCAAACACCTTAGCCTTTCGCAACGATGCAGTTAAAGTCAACCCCGAACGAGGGGAAGTCACAATAGCTCCATTGTTGATTAGCATACGTGTTGGGAAATGTACCATTCGTAGAGTGCATGTTGATGATGGTGCGAAAATAAACGTAGTTCTATACTCTGTCATCGACAAAATAGGCATGGCAGATGAGATCATGCCAATAGAAACCACATCTTTAAAATCTTTCAATGGATCATGTTTCACAGTTAAGGGCACAATCAACTTAGCCTTTGTGGTAGGAGAACAATTCCCACCTAGTGCAGAATTCACTATCATAGAAGAGATGCCCAGTTTCAACATGATTCTTCGTAGACCTTGGCTCGCACAACAACGAGCTGTTTCCTCACCGATACATCAAGAAATCCGCCTTCCATACGAAGGTGGACAAGTGATCATACACGGCAAAAACACTTCCTTTCAAGCTGACCACAACATAGACATGTCACAGGTCTTGAAAGAGGAGCCTCTTGAAGCAACACACATGACAAAAAACATAACACCTAGAGCCAAAATGCTTGAACAAGCAACAACAACCAACACAATATTTAAAGCTAAAATGCCTGAACGAGTGGTGAAAACCATAAGTCCCCCAATGGAGCCTAAGCCTAAAATGCTTCCAAAACCACATCCAATTAGGAGACAACCACTCAATCAAGACTCCCTTGCGGCCAAAAATACATCTTATCCCTGCCCACTCTTCACCTTTTTTCATTGTGCATACTTCACCTTCGTTTGCATTGTACTAGCCTACGCATTTACATGTGGCCCAAAAAGGCCTTAAACTACCACCATTTCACATTATTTTCTATTTATTAGTGCATTTCAATTCATGTTTTCTACAGTTGCTATTTAATATTGTTTTCTCTATTAGCTTTTGTTTACAGGATCATACAGACGCACATGCATGCATCCACACAGAGCAGTCCTGGCATCATGACTTAAAACTGATACCACAGAATGTCCTGGCATCATGATGGTAAACCGACATCACAAAGCTCTATCCGACATGATACTAAACTATCACATTCATTCACCAGAGTCTGCTAAGACTATAAACTAGCTTGCCTCTTCATAGTCCGCCACGACTATAAACTAGCATCGTATCGGCTGCTACGACGATAAACTAGCAACGTCCAATGGGTTCTGATGTAAAACTAACCCACGATAGTCCGCTAAGACTATAAACTAGCCATATCATTTCTGGCACATTTATCTGCTACTGTAATTCATGACATTTCTTCATCAAAACCTGCTGCATCATTCATCACACCAGCTCTGACAACACTATTGCCGCTTATTCTGTTTGCCTTAACTTTCACATGGTGCCTTCATTTGCATCAGTCACATTCACATCTGAAATGTTCACTAACTCGATCACTTGTGGTTTTCTTATCCTCTTGGAGTTGTGTTTGCAGGATGACACCCAGTGGTGCTTGTACACGGATACACTTCATCACGGTGACAAGGTGCCACATTAATTCTGACACACGCAACCAAGTTAATCAATTTGTTCAAAAGTACATTCCCAGTTCCCAATATATTCTCTAGTTCCCCAACACTCTTGTTCCCTTTCCTACCCAGTTACAGTTCCCAAATACACCCAGTACACCCCAAAACTTTGAGCACACTGTTACACACTACAACACTCTCAAGCAACTACAACACATAATATGGCACATGAGCATGAGTGCAAAATTGAAAGAAAGCTCTTGCCAAAAAACAAAGAGACAAAAAAAATAGAAACAAAAAAAAGAAACAAAAAAGGAGATAAAACACAAAAAAAAAAGAAAAAAAAGAGTAAAGAGCAAAGAGAAAAATGAACCACAAGACCCTTGGCACTTCCCATAAGCCTCAGGCGGGAAGGCAGTTGTCTTGGAAACAAAAACTCATGTATCAAAAGCTCAAGTAACATCTCATTGCGCAACTTTGGCTCTCCACCAACAGGTTCTCTTTAACATCAGCCAAGGGGCATATTCCTCCAGAGAACGCAACCCACCATCACGCGGCCAACAAGTCCTCTTAAACACTAAACAAGAGTCTTGTTCCACCAAAGGATGCACATCTCATGCCTTGATTCTGGGTCTGCTAAACAATGGCTATTGACAAGGATCAGCATGACCCATGTACACACCAGAGCATCCCCTTTACAATGCACAATCCCTTGATCAGGTCCCAATCCCCACAACTTTCATTTTCCTATCTAGCTACAAACTTCATTTCCCCAATCCCATGTACTATTGAACATGGTACGATGACATCTAGCCAAGTGTCGAAGGATAATGCTACTAACTTGCTTGTGGTGTTTTGTACTTCTTTATCGACGCTTCTTGGGTCGATTCCTCCAAGCGTCAACAAAGAGGGGCCAATGAAACACCACAAAATTCTGAGCTTAGTACTTCTCCAACAAGAATCGAGCTAAGTCATGATGCTCCCCAACATGACTGAAGCTTGAGGGCCTCACAGATAGCTTCAAGCAGAGTCAAACTCAATAAGAAATGGTTCCCTGGGACACACAAAAGACTACAATGACATCTGGCATCAAGCTTGGCAAATCTTGAGCTCAAAATACTTGGTTTTCATTAAGTATGCATCCTGTACGCTAACCTACACATGCCCAGCGTACAGCCTAGCGTACAGACTCTTTTGGGCCCCAAAAGTGAGTCAAAACATGCCAAAATTGAGTGTTTGGACCCCTTAGGACCTTCCCCAAGGTCCCCAGTAGCTCTCAGGCACTTGAAAATCAAATTTTGGGCTCCAAAGGATGGTCTTTCATTCCTCTATGCCCAGCGTAGAGCAACTTTTGTGCCCCAAAAATGAGTCAAAACATGCCAGAACTAAGCATCTGGACCCCCTAGGACCTTCCCCAAGGTTCTCAGTAGCTCTCAGGCAGCCGAAAATCAAGTTTTGACCTTAAAATGAAGCATTTTCATGTGTATACGCTGGGTACATTTTTGGTGTACGCTGGCATGCTATACGTTGGCATCTTGTACGCTGACATCCTGTACGCTGGCATGCTATACGCTGGCATCCTGTACGCTGGCATCCTGTATGCTGGCATGCTATACACTGGCATGCATGTACGCTGGCATGCTGTACACTATACAGTTATAATTTCTTTCGCACCCGGTCAACGTGCCATGTGTCACCCAACCTGAGTCTAACATCTAAACCTGTATAAAAACTCCAATTTTTCATTAGATGGAGGTTGGAAAAATTGGAGAAACCCAGAGAGAAAAAAAAGGTGCTGAGAAACAGAGCAGAGAACCTTGTACACTGGACAACCTTGTACGCTGAGCATACAACCTCTACGCTGTGCCTACAGTGCGAACCAGCCCACAATCATCCCTACATCCACTGGGGCTTTTCACCCGCCTTATGTCAAATCCACAACTACGTTAGACCGGTGCATTGTACTCTCATTTTGAAATACCATTGTTACATTTTCTTTCAAAAATATGTTACAGTTTGCATTAATCATTGCATGTATTCTATTTACACTCTTTTACGTTTATGCTCTGTTCACATCAGTTATGTTGTTTACACTATGTTTTACGCCTGTTATGCCGTTCACGTATAACGCAGCATCTAGCACCTCGGTGTGCATTTGGGGAAATCCTTGCCTGATCCGAGTGTGGACCATCCAAGGTACTCTACCTTTGTTCATTCCAGCTCACCCTCAGGTGAAGGTGGGGTCTTCTGTGCATGTCCTGTGATCCCCTGGTTTCTGTTTCCTTCTAGCCGAAGACTGACGATTTTGGACGGTACATTAAGCACTGGTGTAGGGGTGTTGCACCTTGATAGATCCTAATCTAGAACTTCTAAGTATATCTAGCTTAGAAAACAAGAATAACATAATAAAATAAAGAAATTATTTCTTATATTAAGATAGTTCTCAAAATACATAGAAAATACATCAAAGATGAGTAGCTAAGCTCAACTCTCCCAAGGATTTTAGAGGCCATGCTTATTCTCTCTTAATCCTCAATTGCTCACAATGGAGCCCAACCTCTAGATAAGATACTTATAAGAGATTATCCTAATCTCTCTCAATGCTCTTCCTTGCCTTTCACTCAAATTCCTTGCACAAGCTCTCTTACCTTAAGAGCTCTCTCTCTTATCCTCTATTGGAATGTTTGGTTTTCAACTTTTGCACCTTAGCCCTTGGCACTTCGGCACTTGGCACTACAGCACTATAGCACCTGGCACTATGACACTAACAATGATAAATTAAATCAATATGTATTAGCAAAAAGAAGGTAAAAATCCTAGAAACCATTCCTTAACTCAACTTGATGTTCTCTAGCTATTTCCCAAGTCTTCTCAACTTCTCCCTAGCTATTTCCATCTTGCTTTGCTTGTTTCTTCAATTGGAATGACATTTTTAGAAGTTTTCCCATGTGTCTGGATCATCTCTAGCTTTTCTGGGATGTCTACTATGAAAGCCCTTCTTTTGGAAGAAACTTCTAATATTTTTGATAAAATTCTACTCTTTAGGGAAGATGTCTTTGGGAAGATTTCTTTGGTCTAATTTTTTTGGGAAGATGTCTCTTTTTAAGGTGCCAAAAAAGTGCTCATTTTGATGTCAAGAGCCTTCAGATGCCTCACAAAAAGTTCCCATAGAACTTGGAACCTTCTAAACTCATCAAAATAAGCCAAAAACACCCCAAAACATGCCAAAACATCCAAGAATAATCCTCAATAAAATAAACATAAAAAGACACATAGCACGTAGGGTAGAATAAGGGGATTGGAAGAGGTGTTCCTACACCAACTCTCCCACCCTTAAAAATGTCATGCTTCATGATATTTCACAAGCTAGATGGAACCATGCCTCCATGACTCAAGGCCATCACAATAATCATGACTCATTGCATTACAAACATGAGAATAAATATCATTGGAGGTTTTCATTTTGGGCTTTCCTTGCTCATTGAGGCTTGTCCTCATGCCCCATCATGATTTCTTCATCTGATCTTCTCCTTGGAATTCTTCCCTTACATCCCCATGATGACACAAACTTGCAACAAATAAAGAATAATAAAAAGAAAAGGGATTAGGCTTTCTTAATTCAACATCCTTTCTCCTCTTCTTTTTCCTCTTCTTCACCTTCTTCTTCTTGGTGTTCGGAAGACTACTACTTAGCTTTCTTTCATCATCACCATCTAGATTTGTATCAAATTTTCATGTGTAAGGGTCATGCATATAATATGTGAATCCATTATAGTATCATCAACTTCTTTCTTACATTGTTCACCATCATTCTAGATGGTATATAGAATTTTCTTTTTCAAATAGGCTTCAGATTGATCCTTTCTTTGAAGCCTACCAACACTAGCATATTAAGAGTTCACATGAGCTCTTTTATCATAACCCCAACATTCTATGGATGGTGCATCCATATTTGGATTTTTAAAATTCTTACCTTTTTCTTTACCTTTAACACATGATTGGTTGAAGCTTGATTGATTGGAGCTTTTACCTTTCCATCCAAGTAATCTTTGAGGACTAAGAACTTAGAAAGGGAAGATGAATAAGTTCTCCAAATCAAAAAATGATCAACCATAAAATTCACAAAAAATAATTTCATTGTTTCCCAACTTAGGTACATCCATACTCAAAAGGTAGAATCCTTTCACACCTCTAGACTTTATTTTTCAAAATGTGGTTTGAAGGGTACCACATCCTATACAAGCTCTGAGCTTTGCACTATAGTGTTTTTTGTTGCAAAATCACTCAACCCTACAAGGTCTTCACAAGCTCATAATATGGTTTTCAGGATCCCACAACCTTTAAATTGAGCTCTGCTCTAAAGTTTTTTTATGTTGCACAAACACTGCATCCCATAGGATCCTAACAAGCACAATTATGATGCCTTCTCAAAAGAAGCACATTAACCCCATAGGGCTACAAGAGACAAACAAAAACACAAGTAAATAGTACAAATTAAATTATAGGTCCTTGTACTTTGAATTATAGTTCTACAAAAAATCAAGCAAATGATATGACAAATGAAGTACTGAATTACATTAGAATAGAATAGACAATTAATTCTTTGATGTTGACAATGCTTACTCAATATCCAAGTTATTGAAGTGTTCTTATAGCCTTGGAGTTTCCAAAAATACCTTAGAAATCATGCAACAACTATCTAACAACTAATGTAGACGTCTACTTCAAGATTAGGACATCTCTTTGAAATTAACTTTAATTCTAGGAAGATGCCTCCTTTACAAGTGGGACATCTCTTGGAAGATGTCTCTTCCAAAATGGGTACATCTCCTAAAAATAGTAGATATTTCCTCAAATCTTTCACTTTGTCTTCTAAGGCTTCATCTCATTAATTTGTCTTCTTCCCAATCCTCAAAGCATCTTCATTTGACTCATAGCCTTTATTTTTATCCATGCTTGTCTATGCTCTCATCTTGTCCATGTAGTCTCCACTTTGACATCTCTTTCTAGATCTCATTTTTTGAGTTCTCATTCATGCCCTGAAAAATCATCACATTCCACAACATTCTATGTTCTCCATTTTCCTTAAGGTTTTGACATACAAAAAGGTTGACAATCTTTGTACTCTCTTTGACAAGATAGCCAATTCACCTTTGTTGTTATCTTCATGTTCATTTGGCCCATTCTCCTTTGATGAAGACTTGAGAGCAATTGACTTTTCTTTGATTACACCTTTTCTAATGAGGTTCATCTCATAGGAAATGTAGTTCTTCAAATTTTAGGAGTAAAACATCCCTCATTTTTCCCATAGCCATTACCTTAGGTTTGAATTTGGGTTGAAAGATTCTTATCATCCTTATGATAATATTACTTTTGGGAAGAATCTTCCTAGTACCTCTAATTGCTACAACAAGATGATTGATCCCTAAGAAATAGTCTTAAATCTTTTCTCCTCTCATTTTTAGTTTATCATCTTCACTTTGCAACACTAGAACTTTTGATTATTTTACAACATATCTAACTTCATAGGTTGCTTCTAAAATTTCCTAAATTTCTTTAGTGGTCTTACATCTATATACTCTATTAAATTCAACTTTTCTCAAAGCACAATTAAGATAATTATTTTCTTTATTCTTTCATCTTGCATCCATCTTTTTCTTAGCATGGTAGCTGATGTGTTGTTGTTGATGGATGGCATGTAACCTTAGAGAATAGATTTAGAAACTTTGAACTTCATGAATTCAAAGAATCCTTGCATTATTGCTTTTTAATACATGAATTTGATCCCATCAAACATTGGTAGCATGGTGTAGGATGTTCCTTCCATCGTTCACTCTTGAGATGTGAAGCTCCAAATGTGAGATTATCAAGCTTTGATACCATTTGAGGACCAAGAACTTAGAAGGGGGGTTGAATAAATTCCCAAATTTAAAATAACTATAGTCACCAAAAAGCACACATAATTTTTTTGCATGGGTACCTCCACACTCAAAGGAGAGAATCCTTGCATACCTCTAGACTTTGTTCCTTAGAAAATGTGGATTAGAGAACATCATGACCTTTACAAAGTTTTGAGCTTCACATAGAGTGTTTTCTCACTAGACAAACACTTAACTCAAAAAGTCCCAACTAGCTCAAAATGTGATTTCAAGGATCCCACAACATTTATAAAATGTGAGCCTTGCACTGGAGTATTTCATCACTATAAACACACTCAACCCCTCAAGGTCCCGACAAGCTCAACAAAGATGCCTTCTTGCAAGAAGTACAACAACCCCATAGTTCTTACAAGGGAGAAAATAGTCAAGTAGAGAATGTAACTCAATTTACAAATACCTTGCAATGAAGCTCTCAATACATGTACAAAATACAAATGATAAATATAATGAGGAATAAATCCAATTCACTTAATGAAGACAATGATTAATATTCAATGAAGTATGCTTGCACATTTCCCAGAATTTTACTTTGTCTTATACCCTTTGAGTTTCCAAAAGCTCCTCAAAACTCATGCAATGGCTATGAAATAGCTATTTTGGACATCTAATTTAAAGTTAAGATGCCTAACTAAAATCACCTACAATTCTAGAAAGATGTCTACCTAAAAATTTAGACATCTACCATGAGATGTCTAGCCTAAGATGTCTCTACTATGAGTGAGACATCTACTATCTATTGGATACATCTAGCCTACAAGTCTACTTTAAATCTTGGAGCATTTGATTGTCATTTTGGCATCTCAATAGTCCTTGGAACATCTTCATTTGACTCATAGACTTTGTTTTCATCCTAGCTCTTATCTTGCCAATCTAGCTCTCATTTTGACATCTTCAACATAGCTCTCAATTTAGTTGAGCTCTCATTCAATCATCTTGTTCCATTTTCCTTCTTAGTCTTGCAAGATTACAAACATATTTCCACATTCTCCATTTTCTCTAAGGTTTTTACAAACCAAAAGGTCAATGCTATTCTGATAATGTTATCTTACTTTTAAATTCAATGGAAGGATTGTAGCAAATGCTAAATACTCTTGATGATTTTTATCAACATTCAAGAACAAAAGTGAACATAAACAAATGAACATAACTTTCTCTTACAAATATCTTAGCCTAAAATGCTTCTACAATTATAAATTAGATCAATGCATTGCTCAAACAATTGTAAGAGATATAAAACTCTTAATTTCTTTTAAAAAATGAAAGTAAAACTCTATTCTTTCTTGGGATATTTAAAAATAACTTTATTATGGAATTTTTAACTAACTATTCTCTATGAATGTGTTGTATGGAATCCTACACAATTAAATAAATATTAGAAATAGATAGAAAAAATTCAAAATCTTCTTCTACTCAATGAATTTAGAATGAAGAGATGGACACACTACCTTTTGAAGTAGAGATGATTCTCTTAGATGTTTAAGCTATTTGTCAATTTATAGCTTATGCTCATAATCTTTCTACATCTTTATTGGATTAATAATCTAGAAATGCGACAATGAAAATCCATGATATAGGATGACTTCATGAGAGAGTTCTATGGCTTAATAAATAAAAGATTTAAGAGTACATTCTTTATTTTGATCGTAAGTAAGTTTGCAAATTAGTAAAACAAGTAGTATTTAAAAAACTTTGGAACAATGTAAAAGGAAAAAAATATTTCTATTTGGATAGTATCAAAGAAGGCTTTAACTCAAAGGTAAATTATTTATCACTTATTATTCCTCATTATTTATGATGCACAATTAGTATAGCATGAATGGGATCTCATCATCAAATAGTTAAAATAGGTAGAGGAATCAAAACTTATTATGTAGAATAAATATACCAACTATGTAATAAAAATAGCATTGAAGATTAGTATCACATTTTCCTACAATGTCCTACATTGGATTATATTAGGCATAAAGGAGATATTATTGTTGCAATTACTTGATTTGTTCCAAATGTTACCGAGAACACTTGGTAATTTATTTAATGATGTTTTCAAAACTCATAGCATGTATATTTCTATAATAAAATAGATCTAGAGGATCTGCATATGTAATAAAATTTTAGTTTCATTATCATAAAATGTTCAAATCCTTCTTCAAAGGTCCTAAGCAAAAAAAATGAAGAATATCTTTTAATTTGATATTTATTTCTAGATTTTCTTTTCCCTCAAAAAATTAAGATCTTAGCATATGATATTAGTTTTGTTGATAAAGTTATTTTTAAAAACTACATTGTTTTTTTCTTTTTGCTACTAATCATGAAGTTAATAAAGTGTTACTATTTTAGTTAGGAATAATCAAATTAGAGAAATTTTGAATTCTAGATATGAAAACCTTAGTAGAATTATTTGGATCACTTATAATAGTAAAAAAGGAGACTTTAAGCTCTATGATATTTATTCTTAAAATAAATCAAAAGTTCAACCAAAGGTTTGGAAATATCTTCTTTCATTGCTAAAAGTTCCATGGATTACTGGAGGTGGTTTTAATAATGTTAAGATTCATTTAGAGAAACTTAGTAATATTACTCCTAATATTTATTCTCAATAAAAAAATATTGATATAATTTTTTTTTTAAATAGTCTTTTAATATTATTTCTCTATTCTCTAATTATTCAAACAAGAAGAATTATACAAATTAAAATTATCAACAAGAGAATAATAGAATTTATTGTTGATTAGATAGATGTTATATCTCTAATGTTTCTTTTTCGAAGCCTAGATGAAATGTAGAAGTGTATATAGATGCTACTTTATCATATAATTTTCATAACACTTATTCTCTTTATGATTCATTTTTCTTCCTTTTAAAATAGATTTATTGTATGAATGCTAATATGTTTATAAAACCCTATGAAAAAAATTTAAAATCTTTGTGTATTACAAAACAATACCTACTAGTATTATATGTTGTATTGATTGGTGATAATGAACTAATTATAATGTAAGAACTTATGCAAGATGATTTGAAAAGTAATTTACTAAGCCAAAGCACCAAATGAAATAAGAGCCTACAAAATTTATCCAAAAAATCATATACTTTTAAACTATATTCACTTTTAAAACTTAATAACTCTTGCCTAAATTTCATTATGCTAAACAATGTACTAGTGCTTTAAGAGATAAAAGAGCTCTTACTAAAAGTCACATATCATGGCTTCAAGTTGAATATAAATGTTATAAGGAATTTTTTATATTTCTCTAAAACAAGAGCAAAGTACCTAAATTAAAATTTCTTTATATAAATGATTTGATCACTTCAAATCCTAAGACTATTAATAAGTTTTTAAATAATCATTTTTATTCTATTTTTCTTCAAAAATATTTTAGTAAGAAACTTTTTTAGGCATCTAACACATATCTTCCTCATCTTATGATAGAAGCACATCAAAGTAGTCTTACTGCAAAAATTATAGTAAAAGAAACATAGACTATATTTGGTTTTTTAATATGAAAATCAATTCTAGGACTTATTAATTTGAAAAATAAAAATATTTTCTTAGTTAAATAATAAATATATATCATAAATATATTGCTAAAATAGTATTAATAATACTTATAAAATTTTACTTGAATGCCTAACTTACTAGATTCAAAAAATTATAAATGATATTATCAAACCTCAGCAAATAGGTTTTGTTAAAGGTAAATGCATTTTAAATAATTTAATTATAGCATGGAAGGATATCTAGTGTACTTCTGATATGTAATTAAGACATTACTTTTATTAATTTAGATTCTTCTCATGCTTATGATAGGATTAGATGAGATTTTATTAGTCTATCTTGGTAAATTAGGATCTGATAATTACTTTATTCATATTATCTATAACTTACTAGCAATAATGGTCAAGTTGCTACAAGTTTTAAATTGAGTCCCATATTTTCTCTTTAGCAATTAGTTTGTCAAATTTATCATTTAGCCTTATATTTTTCATTATTGTAGTAAATTTTCTTTTACATAACCTATATTTTGATCTTTGCAAGAATATCATTAAGGGAATTTCAATTGATGATCAAGATACGCAAGTGCTTAACATGCACTTTAAACTTTTTTATGATCAACAATTCTTTGTGACATAGCAATACCTTATTAGCTAGATTGGAAGACTAGGACATGTTATTGTGCTTTTATATGAATTTGAAAAAAATCTAATGTTTAATGCAATGGTAATGTTGGTATGAATTACTCGTAAGCAACATTATAGAATCTTTAAAACAAATTAATTTAAATATTTTATAGGTACCTTATTCTTTTGAGTTTAATTTAAATATTTCATGGAATTATGTTCTTGATATTTTATTTAGTGCTAAATTTTACGTTGTACAAAAAAATCATGAACAAAAAATTAGTATGAAAAAATGCAAGTGCTTATATGGATGCTAAATGAAACAAGAAGAAATAAATTGCATAATATAGATACTAAAGTATGATTTGAAGTGTCTTCTTTTTTAGATAAGCTATAAGAATAAATTCAATAAACCACGTATAAAACCTTATGATCCAATAAACATAAATGAATAAACCATAAAGATTAAACACTTTGTTATATCCATAAAAATATTAACTAATATCTCACATAAATATTCTTTAAATAAAAGGATATATGAAATACAAAAGATATTCACCTAGATCATTATAAAAATTCATAACATGGCTCCAAATATACAAAAATGGTTGAATTCCTTATATGTATCTCATCATCAATTCCACTATACAGTCCAATTCACTAATCATAACATCAACTAGAAACTCTACCCAAGGCATCATCTCTAAGCTCCATAAAACACATTCAGAAATGGTTAGAACACCCTTACAGTAGAAGAAACCACATTTTTGCTAATTGAAATGAAGCTGGATATGGGGCCCACACTACAAAACACACTTTTAGAATTAACAACAAATACCAATTAACCAAATCATTAATAAAAACATAACTATGAACTTATCTATTAACTACTATTATTAACATTATTGTTAATGCAATAACCTAGCATTAATCCATGATTTGTACTACCCGTAATGTTTTCAACCTTAGATATTAGAATAACTATAAGATTTATACTAACTTAAACTAGCCATCAAGGTGTTTTGGTTATGAACCTCACCTCTCTAGACCTCCTCATGATTAACCAACTATTGGGTAGAATTTTTGGCTAGTATCAACCCTACAACTATCATAAGATCCTAGCTTTCTACTATTACCCTAAAGAAGCTCTAATACTAACTATTTTTTCATAAGTGATGGACCACCTCCAACATTAACTTACTAGTCACTCTTGTATCAGTTATCTTCCTACAAATCATATTAGTAAATAAAAACTTACTAATACTAACTTTGTTACCATTAAGTAGATGAACCAACTCCTTCTAAATAATTAGTGAATATTAGTTGACTAAAAAAATGTTAGAATAACTATAATGCTAATACTAACTTAAACTAGCTAGCCTCTTTGTTATAAACCTCACCTCTCTAGAAGTCCTCATGATTTATCAACTATTCGATAGAGTTTATGACTAGTATTAACCCTAAAAATATCCTTAGACCCTAGCTTCCTACTACCATCCTAAATAATTTCTAATACAATTTATTTCCATAAGTAATGAACAACCTCCAATTTTGACTTACTAGTCATTTCTATAGGAGTTTTCTTCCTACAAATCATATTAGTAAATGAAACCCTACTAATACTAACTACATTACCACTAACTACATGGATCAACTTCAATGTAAAATACTCCTAACCAACCAGCTAATATTAGTAGAATAATCATTTATTTCTAACCTTAAAATATCTTAAACATACCCATACATATTTGAATTGTCCACTAGTAATTACCATTAGATGGTGTCATCTTTGTCAAATACCACACATGTCATGCTACTCTATAAAACATAGTGAAATTTTGTCATGATTTTTATTGTAACCCCTAAATATATCATAAAATTAGGCCATAATTCTCATTGATGTTGTGTTCATCACCACCTCTAAAAGATGATGACATAAAATTTCAGAAAAGTCAAAGAGTAAGAGCAGAAATTATAAAAATGATACATTTGAATGATTATGATAATAAACAAGGGTTAGACTGAAAT
>MNCI01037161.1:119308-138707 GCA_015680685.1 Gnetum montanum | reverse complement strand
TAAATAACTCACAGTACTTGATAAAGTTGGCTGAATCTCTTAAAGTAAGTCATTTGTATTTCACACACACGCAATCATTATATTGCACACAACCGCACGCCGCAACAGCACACACACATACTCACATTAACCACTGAGTTATTTGGAGGTATCTGGGCCTTGGTGTTGCCAGAGACCAGCAGGCACCTAAATCCTGTTCGAGGACACTCGTTGGTGGTCGCGTCCCAAACGGTCGCCAACATAAACTTTATTGAAAAAAATAAAGGTAGAGTCCAAAAATATATACAAAGTTGTGCCTAAGAGGAAAGTATGGGGGTTCACTTAGGTGGGGATTTGAAATTCATTGAAACTACAATGATTAGCTCCATGATCTAGAGGTTTTGCCACTCTTGATGCTTTTAAACCTTGTCTACCCTTGCACCAAATTTGTAGTGTTAATGCAAGGAGGTGAGAGATGTGAGGGATTTGGATCATAAAAGTGAGGAACAATAGAAGTTTGGGTTCCTAGGTGCTCAATTTTGATACCAAAATCTTGCAAATCTCAAAGGGGGGATAAAAGTCGTAACAATGACTATTGGTTCCATGCTAGGGGATTCAAGAAGCTTTGTGTGTGCTCAAAGCTCTCAAATGCAAAAATGCTCAAAAATGCAAAAGTGTGGAATCCTTTCATGATCTTGGTCCTTGGGTTTTTTAGGATTTTGGGCCATAAATTTGGCTACAAATTTTTCTTGATTTCTTCTATAAATTTTTCTTGATTTCTATTGCAAATTCTACTTGATTACTACTGCAAATTCTACTTGATTGCTGACAAAAGTCTAGCTATGTGCAAGTGTGGTGGACATTCAAATCTAGCAAGGTTAATATGTATGATAAGTGTTATACCCCCATGGAAATTCTATTTACTAAAAATAATAAACGAGAATTTCACCCCCGCTACCTTTTTCCACCCATGTTTGGCCTTCCAATAGCAATGTTGGATGCAAGATTCTCATTGGAGTTGGTGCATTGCTGGAATCTTTGGCCATGCTAGAGCAATGATGGGGGAGGGTGCTACACTAGGAGGATGAACTGAAAATGCTTGGGATAAGGTTTATACCCCTTCCCCCCTCCCCCCCAATGCTAGCAATGCTTGATGTCTTATCTCACACTAAGGGTAGGTGAGTTATACTCCCCAATAGGTATCTCCATTATGGAAAATGTTATACCCCTTATAAAACCCATCACATCCCAAAATGCATTTTTAACCACACACATCCAGCCCACACCCCCTGCCCCTCTTCCAAAAGCCCAAATATAGGCAATATATGGCATTTTCCACTTGGAGGACGAGGCTTTGACCATTTATGAGGCATTTCTTAGCCCCAAATCTATAAAGTATGTGAAATTGCACCTCATGGTTTACAATCTTCACATTTACAATGTAGTTTAGCCTTGGGTTTTAGGGTATAAGAACTATATAACCAAGAAAAGGTTACAACATGCAATTTTGGTGGTGTTTCACAAGAATATCTACAAATACATGAAGAATCTAGACATGGTTTTATCATCATATCAACACTTGAAACAACTAAAGAGGAGCTTTCAAATGAACTTCTTCCTATAGTGAAACCCTTGGTATTAGAATTTGTTGATCTTTTCAAGGAAAAATTTGAAGGGCTTCCTCTAATGAGGTTCATTCAATATCAAATTAATTTTATATCTATAAATACCATCCCAAATTAGAGAGCTTACCACATGTCTCCAAATCAAAGGGAGGAATTGTACAAGCAAGTGAATTACTTTCTAATGACTTCATTAAGAAATAAATTTCTCCTTATGTCATTCCAATTATAATTATTCCAAATAAAATACATATCAAATGAGAATGTGCATAGATTTTAGGGCTATCAATAGATCCACTATCAAGTATAGATTTCCTATCCCTAGAATGGATGACATTCTTTATGTACATGCTAATGCTATAATTTTCTCCAAGAATGATTTAAAGAGTGTCTATCATCAAATTTGTATTAGACTAGAAGATGAATTAAAAAACAACCATTAATACATCTAATGATTTTTATGAATGGTTATCCATTCCTTTTGGACTAAAAAATGCTCTAGAAACATTCATGAGTCTTATGCATGAAGTTTTAAAGGATCTTACTAGGAAACTTTATATTATTTTCTTTGATGATATCCTTATATAAAGTTCTAATGAGGAACATGTGGATCACTTGAGATTGGTATCATCAAAGTTTCATGAGGTTAAATTGCTAATAAATCTAAAGAAATGTCATTTTACGAAGAAGAAAATTATCTACTTAGGTCATGTCATTTCCAAAAATTAGGTTATAATGGAACCAAGAAAGATCAAGATAATCAAGGAGTGACCTTTACCTAAAGATGTAGAGGAGGTAAGATCTTTTCTTGATTTGTCTGGCTTTTATAGAAGGTTTATTAGAAATTTTAGTTCTATTGCATGACTTATGATTGCTTGTTTAAAGAAGAATATAAATCTTGTATGGGATGAAGATCAAAAAAAAATCATTCCATGCTTTAAAAAAAAACATTTTTAGTGCTCCAATGTTGACTATTCCAAATTTCTCTCAAACCTTTTTGAAGTGAAGATGGATACAAATGGACTTATAGTTGGAGGGATGCTATTCCAAGAAGGTAATCTCATTGCATTTTTATCTAAAAAATTGAATGAATCAAGGCAAAAGTATAGTCACTATGAAAAAGAGTTTTATGTTATACTTCAGGCCATAAAACATTGGAGGAATTATTTGGTGGAAAGTGAATTTTTATTAGTGCTTAATCATAAGGCATTATAATTCTTGAATTCATAAAAGAAATTGAATGCCAAGTGTATGAAATAGGTGGATTAGCTTCAAGAAATCCACATTGTCCTAAGATATAGAAGTGTAAAAAGTAATATAGTGGTAGATGCTCTTTCAAGAATTCATATTGTAAATCATTCATCTACTCAAGTAGGAAGACTTGAGGCCTTGAATTCTTTGTACTCTCATAATGCTAATTTTAGAGAGGTTTGCAAATACCTTAATGCTCCATTGTCATGTAGAGTGGATAAGTGAAATGACTATCATCTATGGCAAGGCATCCTCTTCAGGAATGGTAAGGTATGTATACCAAAGTGTGATTTTAGATCACGAATTTTAAATTAAAATTATAATTGTACTATGACTAGACACATGGTTAAGACAAAGAACTATGAACATATGGGGAAGATTTACTATTAACCAAGTATGAAAATTGATAAAAATAAATTTGTTAGAGTGTCCTATTTGCCAAAAATTCTAGGGAGGTAAGGGTATTGCTGCTACACATTATTTTCCTTTGTCAATTTCTAATGGTTCATGAGAAAGTATCTCTATGGATTTTATTTGTGGAATTTCCAAGACATACACTAGTCATGATTCTATTTTTTTTGTTGTTGTTGATAAATTCACTAAAATGATCCATTTTATCCCTTGTAATAAAATCAATGATATATATCATATTGCTCACTTGTATTTCCAAAATGTTGTAAGATTACATGGTCTCCCATTAAATATCACAAGCAATAGAAATGTTAAATTTATAAGCCATTTTAGGAGGTGATTGTGAAAATTGTTAGATAAAAAATTTTCCTTTTCTAGTGTCTATCATTGAAAAACTGATCGAACTAAAGTTGTAAATAAATCATTGCTCAAAATTTTGAGGCATCTTTACGAGGATCAGCCTAATATATGGAAAAAAAATTTATCATATTTTGAGTTTAGTTATAATAATTCTTGTCATTCTAGCATTGGGAAAAGTCCATTTGAGGAAAACTATATTTATGCTCTTAGGATGGTAGATGATTTGAGAAAATTTAATGATTATGCACATGTTAGTTAAAATTTTAAGAAAAGCATGCATGACTTACATAAGCAAAGTGAAGACAAAACTTGAAGGCAAGGAAAAAGAAGCTACTAAAAATAAGAACTTGGGAAAGAAGAAGTGATATTCAATGTTGGTAATTATGTGTGTCTCCATTTGGAAAATAAGTGGCTAAAAAATATAAACTTCTCCAAGATTAAGTCCAAGAAGATTGGTTCATTTCATATCAAGTCCAAAGTAAATGATAATGCTTATGAGCTTGATTTTCCTAATTATTTTCTATTTTCTTATGTTTTTAATATTTTAGTTTTGAGTTATTTCCATGTCAAAGTACTTAAATCTAACTTAGAGAATAGTCTTGATCCTCAAATATGTACTTTAAGATAAAAAATTATCCAAGCCTTCAAGGAAATTTCTTGTACTTTAAGAAAGGAAAGCTAGAAGCACAAGGAGCCAAAAGATGCATAAGTACTTGATGCATTATAATGATAAGGGATCTAAAAATTTAATTTGGATTCATGAGAAATATTTGGCTTTGTGGGGGCTTAATGACATCCTATGTACATAGCCAACTTAAAAATAAGTTTCAATTTTAAGGATGGGAGAGATGATGATGATATCACCCAATCAATGTGTCATCCTCAATGGCGTGTTTTGTGTATTTCCTATTATTTATGAGTGTTTCATTTTTATTTGTAGTATCTATTTAAGTTTTTCTGATTTTTTAAACATGTTTGAAGGTTTTTTGAGGCTATTTTGATGAGTTAGAAATTTTAGGATCAAGGGGAACTTAAACATTCCAAATCTCAAAATAAGCATCCTTATTTTTGGCCTTACTAGGATAGATGTCTCCTCTGGAGTATAGACATCTCCCTTCCTAGAGTAGACATCTCCTCCCAAGACAAGATGTCATCTCTAGAGTGTTGATGTCTATCATGCTAGCTAGATGTCTCCTATACAAGCTTGCAACTCTGGGAAGATGTCTACATCATCTGCAAGACATCTTCTCTAGATTTAACATGTCTACACCACTTGCAAGACATCTCCTCTCTAAACTAATTGCTTTTGAGTGGGATATCTCCTCTAGATCTAGGACGTCTACACCACTTGTAAGATGTCTCCTTTATGAACTAATTTATTTTGAGTGGGACATCTCTTCTTCCCCAAAGATGTCTTATCCAATCATGGTATATTATTATATGGATTTCAATAGACTACAATTTTAATTTTGAATGTCAACGTGAGGTAATACCACGAGGAAAAAGTACAAATAAGCCTCTTAAAAATCCAATTTGGGAAAGAGAAAGAGAAGTGAGAAGAAAATGATGTTGAGATCTATTTGAATATACATTGTTGTAAGGCTCCATAGCCATTTTGCATGTGAGCATGAGTGTTTATGTTAGATCTTGAGCACTAGTCTATCCTAGACATTTGCTTCTAGCATTTGTATTTCTCTTTCATTTTAAAGGATTTAGTTTTAATTTTGGGTTATTGAAGTTTGGTCCTCATCAAGAGTACTACAAATATTTTCTTTTAAACATTGAAATGATTTTTTATTCTCTTCATCCCATACAAAACCTAAATTTTTCTTCAAATAAGAAAGCATAGGTTATGTAATAGAACTAAAATTTCTAATAAACTAGCCAAATCAAGAAAAGATCTTACCTTATCCACATCTCTAAGTGAAGGACACTCCTTGATTATCATGATCTTTCTTAGCTCCATTTGTACTTAGTTTTTTGAAACATCATGACCTAAATAAATAATTTACTTCTTCATAAAATGATATTTCTTGGCATTAATTATAATTTGGCCTCATGCAAAATTAGTCATACTAATCTCAAGTGTTGAACATGTTCCTCATTATAACTAAAGACAAAAATATCATTAAAGAAAATAATACAAAATTTCCCAATAAGATCCTTCAAAACTTCATGCATAAATTTCATTAATGTTACTAGAGAATTGGTTAGTTCAAAAGGCATGACTAACCATTCATACAAAACATTGAGTATCTTAAAGATTATTTTCCATTCATATCCTAATCTAATATTAATTTGATGATAGTCACTCTTTAAATCAACCTTGGATAAATTTTTAGCATTGGTAAGTACATAAAGAATGTCATTCATTCTAGGGATAGGAAACTTATTCTTGATAGTGATCCTATTAATAACCCTAAAATCTCTACATATTCTCATCCAATCTTTAGTTTTCTTTGGAACAAGCATAGCTGGAATGACATAAGATGTAATGGATTCATTAATGAAGCCATTAGAGACTAATTCACTTGCTTTTGCAACTCTATTTTATTTAAATTCATGTAGTAACCTCTCTCATTTGGGATGGTAGCTCTAGGCATAAAATTAATTTGATGTTGAGTTGACCTCATTGGAGGAAACCCTTTTAATTTTCCCTTGAAAACATTAGAAAACTCCAATGCTAAGAGTTGCACTACTAGAGGAAATTCATTTTAAATCCTCCCTTCACTTGTTACAAGTGTTGACATCATAATAAAACAATGCCCAACTTCTTTATGTGCTTGTAGATATTCTTGCTCACTTAGCAAGATCAATGTAGCATTTGTAGGAACATTTTTCTTATACTATTGCCAAGCCATAGGGATCAAATCATGTATTCCATCTTTCTTAGTACTAACTAAACATTTCTTACTTCATCAAGAGAAGCCTTCTTGTCAAAATCTCAAGGTCTTTACAAAATAGCATTAGCTTAATTAACTAGAAGAATGTCATAATATACTTTGTCTTTAAAGAAACCAATCTTAAAAGATAAAATGCACATCTTCTTTACTCTTTGCAAATGATATTTTTGAAAGCCAATGAACTCTATAGGGCCTAGGAAATTAAAATTTCTTCAAGCCAAGCTTAACAACATTCTAAGAAGAAATTACTTCTTGGGCACCATCATTAATCAAAATGTGCACCCATTTGTCATTATCAAGATGCCTAGCCCTAGTCCTAAAGATCATCTTCCTCATAATATCTTCATTGACAATTATATTTCTCATGAAAGTGTAAGAATTAATTTCACTTACATCTTCTATTATAGGATCATAAGAATTACCTTCATTCAAGAACTCTTCCTTCTCCAAGGTTTGGAATTCTTTGCTCTTGGAAATCTTTGGCTTCTTACATTTTCATTATCTATGTCCTATCTCACCATAGTTCAAGCATTGAATTTTAAAAGAATAGGCATTTCCTTAATCTTTTTCTTTCTTAGAGTAGTGTTTCTTGGAATCTTGGCCCTCCTTATACTTCTCTTGCTTCTCACTTATATCTTCTTTTAATATTTCCCTTCTACTTGGCTTCTATCTCATACTTAGAAGCTTTGGAGTCTTTGTCCTTAGAAAAGACTTAAAGTTTCTTTAGCTTTAAGAGAAAATTTAAAAGTGTCATCTAATATTTGGAACTCATAGAATGTTAGCTCTTGTTAGTATTCCCTCTTTAATCCTTCTTAAAAGTTAGATGCTTGCTCATACTTATCTCAATGAAGTTTTTCTTGCTAGAAGGCTTTATAAAAATCCATGTAAAAATATTTAATGCTCTTATCACCTTGCCTTAGATATTTCAATTTTTGAATTGCCTCTTATCTATGATGGATCTTCTCACTCTTTTTTTTTTCTTTTTTAAGCATGAATTACATCAAGGGTCAATCTTTCATTGAAGCTCGATTACTTACAAGGTAAGCATGGCTTTCTTTCTCCCACAAAATATGTGTCATATCCTTAAGTTTATTCTCAGCGTATGACACTTTTTTGATAATTTTCTACATCTTCAAGTTAAAAGTACTTCTTCAAGATATTTAGCCAAGAAAGAAAAGATTCAGTGTCCTCCATTCCATTGAAAGTCTTGACTTCCACATGAGGTATACTAGAGCCATGCTTAGAAGCCTTTACAAGTGATTTTTATTTTTACCTTAGGGTTCATTTGAGGCCTACAAGTAGATCCATTGTTCCTCCCTCTTAGAAATTTGAACCTATGATATCTTGATCCAACAATTGCAAAATGAAAGTTTCCATCATATTCCTCATCTTCTCCAACATATTCATCCCTAAAATAGAAATCATCTTCAATGTCTAGCATGGATAGTTGTCTTCTTTAACAATTCCTTGGTGAAGAAAATTTTGAGTTAAAATATTTTCTAAATGTCTCAGTATTGAAGGTTGATCATCCTTTTCTCCATGTTTTTCCATTTGGTCCATAAGAATCTTGAGTAGATCCCTCAAATATTCCATGTTCTTGGATAAGTCCTAGATTAATTTTTTATTAGATACCTTGATAAAATGGAGCTAAAATATAAATTACAAAAATACCCATAAGAAATTACAAAATGATTAAGAGTACCCACAACCAAGATTAGAATACCCAATTAGATGCAACAAAAAATTATGAAAACACAAAATAGGATTTACAAAAATTCTGCAAATCCTAGATAAACAAGGTTAATGGGTATCCTAAATAAGAATTTCCAATACCTAATTCAATTGATCATCCAAAATGACCAAAATCAAACTAATGAAATCCTAGTTAAGAACGGAAAATAACATCAACAAAATTACAAGCCAAAATAAAGTTGAAGATGAGCGAATTCTTGTGAATTAATGTAGAGGATTTCTCCTTAAGTTAATTGCCTTCAATCCTTTTAACACATATAAGGATAGTGAGGATTCAACTTCAATAACCTAAAATTAACACTAAACCATTCAAAATTGTATACACATTTGGAAATAAGAAAGAACAACAATTTATTATTGCTAAAAATGAAAGAGAAATACAATTTGGTAGAAGAAAATGACTAGAATAGACAAATTCCCAAGATCTAATAAACACACTCACATACAAAATGGTTATGAAGCCTTACAACAATGGATGCTTAAATGAAGCTTAACATTAGTCTCTCCTTACTTCTCTTTCTCTTTCCCAAATGGATGTCCAAGAATTCCATTTATACTTTTTCCTCATGGCCTTGTCCTACCTTGATATTCAAAATTAAAATTTTAAGTCTATTGAAATCCATACAATAACATCCCATGGTTGGATAAGACATCTTTGAGAAAAAGAAGATGTTTAACCCAAGAGTAATTAGGTCATAGAGAAGGCATCTTGTAGGGGGTATAGATGTCTTGGGTCCAAAGGAGACATCTTACAGGTGGTGTAGATGCCTTTCTAAAGTTGTAGGCTTGTACATGAGATGTCTAACTTGTATGATATATGTCTATACTCTAGGAAATATGTCTTGTCTTGGGAGGATGTGCTTATTTTGGCAAGGCAAAAAATAAGGATGTTCATTTTGAGGTTAGGAATGTCAAGACATCTTTGAAAAAGCTACCATTGACTCCAAGCACCCCTAAACTTAACAAAATAATCCTAAAACATCTCTAAAAATTCAAAAACACTCAAAAACATAGAAATATCACAAATAAACATGAAACATTCATAAACAACAAGAAACATATAAAAAAATTATATTGAGGATAACACATGGGCTTGGTGATGTCCTCATTAAATTCATCAATGAAAAGAAACAATATGTTTGAAAATTCAACAAAGGCTTATATGAGCTAAAACAATCTCCTAGAGCTTGGTTTCATAGGATCAATGACTACTTGTTAAAGAAGGGATACTCATCCTACATGTTTGAATCCACATTGTACTACAAGCATAATAACAAGGGCTTCATTATTATCCCAATTTATTTGGATGATCTTGTATTCATAGCCACAAATAACAATTTGATAGAAGATTTTAAATGAAGCATGAAGCATGAATTTGAAATGAAACACTTGGGAGAATCTACATAAATAGCACTCACCAAGGCTTTGATACCATTTTGGGGAACCACATCACGTAATGATGATGAAGCCTAACTACTTTAAGTTTTAATAGTGTGATCTATAGCATCATGAAACTCACAAGGACTCATGAATTTATGTGGATCTATGAATAATCTTGAAACACATTATCCAAAATCAAAAAAACATGAGCCTGATCAAGAGGTGCAATGCAATTGGATCAGCTGTAGTTAATGCAAGATTAACAACACTTGTTTACAAATGCCTTGCTCCCTAAATTGAACCAAGTCACAAAAGACTACATTCACTTAAGAATGCTTCAATGGTCACTCAAGAGATTGCAAACAGCAAAGTAGACAAACTTTTCTTCAATTATATTACCTCAACTTCAAATGATTTACAAGGAGCAAATAGATGCTATTTATAGCAATTTACAAACACTATGATTGGCTACCAATTTTTAATAAATGAATAGCTATTATTACATACAATCATCACATGACACATGCACAACACCTACAATTATTACATTTATGACAATGATATTGATATTTGTAAAGCTTTAGTATAGCTTTTCAGACGCTACAAATCTTAGCCCTAGCCTTTTGGTAGTTAGTGCAACTACAGGTAAGCTTAGTCATCTCCTCTAATAAAGTTGATGGTGATGACTAAACATCTTGTGAATCCTTGGTAACAAGTGGTAGCCTTTCAATATTTCATTCATTTTGATAAAGAATAACTTCTTCATAAAGATTAATTCTCTAGAAGACCTAATAGAGAGACATTTTCCACCTATCCCATTCCAATAATGTATTTGATGAGTGGAGAGGTACCCCTACACTCAACCATAGGAATATGAGCATTCACGCATGATCTAGTCGAACTCCATGAATAGGCTAGTTGTGGTATCTAGATAATTACACGTTGATAACAGTTCGGTGTTGACGAGTGGCGAGGTACCCCTACACTCAACCATACGAATATCAGCATTACATGCACGATCTAGTCGAACTCCACAGACTAAGTGCCTACACACCTTATGGAACACTTAAGGTTAATCGTTCATTTTCTTCCCAGACTTACTTGTATTTGTCATGGTTGTATGGTTAAGTAAGTCTTAGGTATGTGATTTTTATGTCTTTTATCTTTTATCGCCTATTCTAATGAAGGAAAGGGATAAGAGACTAAGTAACTAACTTTTACTAACTAAGTTCTAATGACTAGCATCAGTATCTATCCCACTTGCCACTCACACCCTAAACCAATGCAAGCTTCTGGGATTACCAAACGCTATTCGTTGCTGGGATTACCAAGTGTAATGCACGTGCTCGAAGTGGTCGTATTGAATGCACTTAACTAGGAGTGTTGAGTGTTGAGAGAGATTAATTAACTAACAATTAATAATAATTAAAGTCCTAATTAGCTTAGTCCATGCACTACAAGGTTTATCCAAAATTTCATCTTTATTTCCGTACACAAACTTGTGCTTAGGTACAATATTTGCTCGAATAAAGATCTATTCACTTTGGGACTCCTACTGTGGGTACATGGAAATTATTCTAACTTTGAAATGGAAAAACTGCAAGAGTTTGGCTAAGGTCTAAATCTAGAAGAAGAAACAAGGGAGATTCGCCTCTTATTTATAGATTTAGCGACATGCTGCAATATTGCATACGTGATATCGCAGGAGAAGACACGATATCGCGTATGATATATCACGTACACGATATCATGGCTGATGTGATATCGCATCCCATCATACCCCCATGACTGAATAAAAACGCATCCTCAAGTTCCTTACAAAATATTGGAAAGGTATGGGATTATTGACTTGAATGAAACTAATGGTGAATGGGACGACATGTGAATGGATCATCATTATAGAACATGACAAATCTGGCATTCACGACAACAAGAGTGAACACTTTATACATTTGACATTAGGCCTTATTTGGTAGCTAAGAGAGAAGAGAGAAGAAGTCTGTTGCTGCCAACGCCAAGATTGCACCTTTTGTTTTCTATCCGTAAGTGTGCCATCCATCTCTTTCCTTGCACAGCTGCTTCAGCACCAATCTATTCCAAGTGTTCCCTCCAGATCTAATCAGTTATTGTATGATTGCCATCTACACACACAACACAGTCTTTATATTAGCAAGGGAAAATGAATCACAATTCAGTTGATACCTTGCTTTGGTGAAAGGTCCATTGGCTAAGTTGTGGTATGGCTGATACGGGTTTGGAGATATAATAGTGGTGACTACCAAAGGTGTAGGGGCTAGGAGAAAATTGAAAAAATCAAAAAAGTTGGATCAGGACCCCCATGACTAAGAGTGAACCTCCGGTAGCGATAGAATGGAGAAAGAAAAAGAACAAGAAAGATGGAGAAAAAGAGACAACTATAACGTCAATGAAATGGATGTCAAGATGGAAATGAACAAAATAGAATGGATTGCAAAAATATTAAGGAAAAGAATTTAACTAGTGTACCAAATAGGAATGCTAGTGGGTCCTCCCCAAAGCAGGCTCATGCCCTTAATGCCTTGACAAACCCACATTCAAAGAGTCTGTAGGCTCTGGGAATGCCATTTGGAACAAAAGTTAAAGTCTTAACCACAAGAATTTACCAAAAATAAAACAATGCATCCACCAAGATATGGACTACTAATATAACCGGCAATGAGATGATAGATGGGGAAAGAAGGATGGAAAGAAGAGAATGGAATGGAGTCTCAACAACAAGGTGGTGTATAGCCCCTTGTGTATTTAATGATTAATGTGACTTAGTAGATCCCATTCCAAGTCCAGCCTCAACAAACCACATCCGATGACGTCGCATTAATGCATTTGGCCAATCCATCCACTTGAAGTAACAAGAATGCCTTCACCAAAGAGCCACCACCATTCTGATGAAATGAAGGAGGAGAGAATGGGAAGCAAGAAGGGCCTTAGTTAGAGGGAACATGTTTATGTTAGTTCCATAACCAGTGCTTGTAGCCCAAATGATTATTTCGTCTAAGGGATGTGCTTTGAATTCTCACTATTTTTTTTGGCATGAGGACCACACCATGCAAAGACTTATTATTTTTATTATTATTTACTCAACTTCCCATTAATTGGGTAACGTCAAAGTGGTAAGAAAACTCAAAAAGAAAACATCCAAGCACCCAAGAGAATGGCCAATATAAATGCATCAATTTCCCTTGAAGTCACATCCTTTTCAATCCTTGAGTCCTTCCTTAGTTTGAGAAATGCCCAGTCACTGATTCGTTATAGTTCTTATTAATGAGAAAGGGACTGTATAGTTCCAAGCCAAGAAAGACCATAGAAATTTGTGGATGTATGGATGAAATGGACTCATTGCCTATCATATCAAAAGAACCATACCTTAGTATCAACATCATAATCTTAGGGGTAAAAGCCAAACATTAGCAACCAGTAGAAAATAGTTCATACCATCATTTAATAGCACTTATTGGGTGATGAACTTAAGAAAATGGATAAGACACACACATACATACAAATAAAAGAAAAAGTATGAATGATGTTGTGAAACAAAAATAACAAAAGTTAAATGAATTTGTAAAACAAAAATGTGTAAAAAAAAAACTTAAAAGAACTGAGGGCCTTAAATGATCAGCATAGGTGGCCATCTCCCCCATGATTGAATTGAAAAGGAGAGATCCAAAATAATGAGTATTTGTTTGAATTTCTTAAAAGTGTACAACTTCTCCCAATTGATGTTTTCAGGTTAAGGGTTGAAAGTTGGTGACTCTCATATTCCAATGTATCTATGCTTTCGTTGTGGGTGCAAGTTGTTCCCCCAGTTCATTCCATGCATGTTGGTGGGCTGCTCTCTTAATTAGCTATCAAACACTAGGTGTTCTCTTATTGTGTGGTTGCTACATACAGGCACCTTTGTATCTGAGTTTCTTGGGCACACCAGTTGCATGCAGGAGATGCTGAGCATTCCTCCATATCATCATCCTCTGAGTCACTGTATGTGATGCATGGAACTTTCTTCTTCTCAATCTTTCCATAAATGTTCCTTAGATATTTCCAAGGAAAGATCATGGATTCCTAAGCATGCATTGATGGTGCTGAGCCATGCCCTCCCCATTATAATTGGGAAGTTTCCTTCGTTACTGTTGACTTCTATCACAAAGAAATCAGCTGGGTATGACCAACCACACACAGTGGTAATGATGTCCTCCATCAATCCCAAGGAAATGGTAATCGACTGGTCAGCCAGCTCTAGTTGAATATTTCTCTTCTTGAGTGGAGGTAGGTTCTAGGCTTTATGCATCTCCTGTGATATTAAGTTGACTCTGGAACCTAAGTCAAGAAGAGCCTTATGAGGTTCATTCCCAGTGAATTGGAGATAAATTAGGGGGTTTTCAAGATTAGAGAATTTCTTGGGAAGGTGGCCCACCTTGATCCAGTCAGTAACAGTATGTGTTAACATAACCGTATGCGTTGAGCTCTGTTGTTGGTTTGAAGGGAGCTCCGAAGCCTTATTTGTTGAAGGACTGGTCATAGACTCAACCGCTTGTAGTTGTGAGAGCTTGTTTGGACTCTTGGTTCTGAAGAAAGGCCTTTTCTTTATATGATTATCAGAACCAGCAATGGGTTGAAGGTTTACGGCTCTCGTAGCATTATGTTGCTGTGGTTGAGTGGGGATTTTCCCTTGCATCGTTGGAGCAGGTGGTAGTGGAACTATCAGCATATGAGTGGCAGATGGATTCAGAGGATGGTATCCATGTGGTGTGTCTCCCATAGGAGAAGGAGTCCTAAAATACTCCCAAACTTGGTAGTGACATTGTGGGGTTGCGTGACCTATAGAGTCACTTGGAGAAACCGGCTGCTTCACATAGTAGCCATACAGGTCTGGTTTCCGGTAAGGGTATTGTTGCCTAGGTGGTGGCATCCCCTATGACTATGGGTATTGCCACTACTGGTGTTTCCTGATAGGTTGTGGTAGTGTTCCACTTGGATAATATGTTAACAGTTGGTGGAACTACCTCGAGTTACCTTGGGGATAAGGTAACCTTTGGGGTGTTTGTCATTTGTTAAGTCTTGGGTTGAGTGCATATACCCCAGACTCTTGTAGATGTGAGATTATTGGGCAACATCCCTTAGGATGGTCATACTGGCAGATCTCACATCCACTGTCATTTTCCATGTTAAAATCCACAACATCATCAGCAAGAGTCATTTTTCCCTTACCCTTGTTATGTGCATGGTCTGAATCTCTCCTCTTTTTCTTATCATGGTCACTACTTTGCTCCTTCTTAGACTCCTCTACAATTTTCAGGATAGTTTTAATTTTACTATCTAAGGAGATCCATATTTTATCTACCTTAGCTAACACTTTTGTTGTTAATTTCTGAAGTAGCAAGGTTTTTCTATTCACCAGCTCTTCAAGTGGTGACTCATCCTCTTCCTCGTAGAATCTCACTCCCCTCTTTTGGAGGGAAGGATCGTAGTTGTACTCTTCCACGTTTTCTCTTTTCCATAGCTCTCTTTCTTCTTTAGCTACTTGCTCCAAAAAGCTATGAACTTTGTGGGACCTAAGTTCAGATAATCTCCCTTGCGCATATGTCCCAAGGGTTCTCCTAGTTTCATGTCTTAGCCCACCTACGAGGTGGTGTAGTTGATCCTGTTGTGCATAACCATGGCCTAGGCAACGATGTAGCAATGCATAATATCGGCCCATGGTAGCGTCCAAGGGTTTTTAATTACCCTGCTTCCATCCTTGGATCTTCTTACGCAAGTTGGACACTCTGGAGTACGTTTGGTATTTATCGTTAAACAATTCTAGCATCGTACTCCACTGTCTAATGGATTCTGGTTCTAAGGACTGGTACCAACTCTCTACTTATTTTATGAGTGTCCTAGGGAACAAATTTAACTTCTACCACTTGTTTTCAATATTCTGCAAGGCACAGGCATCGTGGAATGCGTATAAGTAGTTTTTCGAATCAGCATTGTATCCCCCCTCAAACCATGGGATATTATTCATGTCTAGTCTCTTGATCCGGCTATCTTTTTGGTGCCTTGTAGGTATTCTAATGGCCTCCATAATATCTAACATACTTCGGGTGGCAAGTAGAGGTTCATCATGATCATCTCTCTCATGACATCTATGATGCCTATGTGGTTCCCTACTTTCCCTTCTTTCATGCCTTGACTCTCTAGAATACCCTTGTCCTCGCTCTCGACTGTCTTATCGAGGGTTCTCATTTTTCTTATCCTTACCCTTATCCTCATGGTTGTGCTCTTTGTGAATGCATCTTGATGTGAAAGGAGAGGGTGAATTATGCGATGAAGGGGAAGAAGAAGGGAAACCATCACCATGATGATGTTTCTTACCTTCTCTTCGGTGGCTATGACCCCAATTGTGATGACGATCAGATTTCCCGCCTTTGTCATGTGTTTGTGTTCCCTCATCAAACACTTGGTGTTCATGGAAATTAGAACCAAGGTTGTGAATCATAGAGTGTAGGTTCTGATACTCCACCTCCTCACCATCATTAGGAGGGGGAACATCATTTTGTGGAAAACCTATTGAAATAGGTTCACCACCCTTGATTTCACTTATGACGGGTGAACCGTTATGGGGCCCCTTGCCCTTCAATGATGTATGGTAGCTCTCCTACCTCAAGTCTCTTAAAAGTTACGCCACTGTGGGATGGTAATCCCTTGTGTCATAATCTTCTGCAATGTATTCAGCGTATAGCTACGTCATGTCTATCTGTGCAGGATCACGAAGGAGCATGTTTGGGACTACATGATCTAGGGGTAACACTATGTTACCTTGTAAGTCTTGCCAACGCAGTTGTTCATCCTAATGGAGGATAAAGGTAAAATCAGGTACATACTCATTGTGGTGAGTATATAGTACCTGATACTACTAAGGAACTGGCGATTCTTGGTTATGTGTGTTAGACTGTTGACTGTCTCTTGTGTCATCCCTAGGTGGTGAAGTGCTTTTATGAGAAGAAGAAGACATTGTTATTTTGTTAGTGTGTTATTGACCATTGTTTAAATTTTCTTTTGATTAACCCTAAAGGTTTGTTTAAGCTTCCCAATGATGTGGATGATTTCCTATGTTCTACTTAGCGCACAAACAACTTAGTCCCTGACAACGGCACCAATGATGAGTGGCGAGGTACCCCTACACTCAACCATACGAATACAAGAGTTACATGTGCGATCTGGTTGAACTCCACAGACTAAGTGCCTACATGCCTTATGGAACACTTAAGGTTAATCATTCGTTGTCTTCCTAGACATACTTGTATTTGTCACGATTATATGGTTAAGTAAGTCTAAGGTATGTGATTTTTATGTCTTTTATCTTTTATCGCTTATGCTAATGAAGGAAAGGGTGAAGAGACTAAGTAACTAACTTTAACTAACTAAGTTCTAATGCCTAGCATCAATATCTATCCCACTTGCCATTCACACCCTAAACCAATGCAACCTTCTGGCATTACCAAATGCTATTCATTGCTGGGATTACCAAGCGTAATGCACGTGCTTGAAGTGGTCGTACTGAATGTACTTAAATAGGAGTGTTGAGGGTTGAGAGAGATTAATTAACTAATAAATCATTTAAAAATTAACAATAATTAAAGTCCTAATTAGCTTAGTCCATGCACTACAAGGTTTATCCAAAATTTCATCTTTATTTCCGTACACAAACTTGTGGTTAAGTATAATATTTGCTCAAATAAAGATCCATTCACTTTGGGACTCCTACTGCGAGCACATGGAAATTATTCTAACTCTAGAATGGAAAAAATGCAAGAGTTTGGCTAAGGTCTAAATCTAGAGGGAGAAACAATGGAGAGTTGCCTCTTATTTATAGATTTGACAGTGTGCTGCGATATCATGTACACGATATCGCATACGATACATCGCGTACACGATATTGCAGCTGATGCGATATCACGTCCCATTAGCTATCTTCCCACCTAGACTAGTATTTGCTTTCTCATGTAAGATTTAGTCCAGAGTGAGGTGTATGATGTGGTTTCTAACCTACTGCTACTCCTAGAGGCAATGGAAAATAACTTCAATTAAGCTAGGAGGAAAAAGGGAGAGAGAATCTAAGCTAATGGAACATGGAAGGAGAGAGTCTAAACTAGCCTAAGTGTGATGAGCATCCATTTCTTAATCATCCATACACATCTTGGACCTCGTGAATGACTACTACTAGGATTACCAAGTGCAGATCCTAGGTACGCTACTAGGTTACCAAGTAGTCACACTTAAATGCTCGTGATTAAGTCGTACTCATTCCGCATTTAACAACAGGAATAGTAAATGATGGTAAACAAATATTAACTAAGAAAACAATAAATAACAATAATAATTAACAATAACAATTAAATAGTTAAAACTAAGTGAATGCTACAATGATGAAGTAATCTTGATCTTTATTACCGATCATGTGTGTGTCCAAGTACGTCACACTCAAATAAAGGTTCTGTACAATTACAAGCATCACACTACGGGCATGCACTGGGAAGATATTCTAACTCTTGTAAGAACAAACTACAAAAGTTTGGCTACAACTAACTCAAAAGATGATCCTAAGTATGGTGGGTGCACACTTATTTATAACCAGAGACAAACTCTGTGTAAACGGGCCCGCGTTGATGCATGGACAGATGCATCGATGGGGCCATATAAACATGGCCACGTTGACGAGGCCTTGTCGACATGGCCTAGTTAACACAGGTCTGATATCAAGGGTCTGTTATCGGGACCCATTAGACCTGGTATCTTGTATTAGGGTTCCAATAATAGGGGTACAATAATAGGGGTCCGATAATAGGACCTAATAGACCATGACTCATCATACCCCCATGACTAAATAACAACTCATCCTTGAGTCAAAGAAAGTGAGGAGCAAGTTCAATTGATTACATAGTGGATAGGTATGGGATTATTAACTAACTAGGAATTTATTCATGCCGCAGTGGAGAATTAAACAAAATTTGAACACAGACACAAAAGACAAAACTTGTGGAACTCATGGGATTCTCGGTAGTGGTGGCTCCTCCATGGGTGCCTTTCCTTTGTTCTACACACTAGGCTTCTGAGATTGATACCATTGAAGAAGCTCCTAACATTTCTTCTCTTCTATCCATGGATTATGAGTCGTCCATACTGATGTTCCAATGTTTGATGAAGTCAACACTTTCCATGGACATGGTAGCTTCCAGAACACTTGATTGGCCTTGACATGCCATGTCGCAAATACCTGTCGTTCCTCTTCATAGGCTCTAGTCCTAACCTCTCCTCCTTTTGCTTGGATAGATTATGCAGTAATATAAGCTCCATGATGGATGCTAAATGATTGTGCCTTCTGCTCTACATGTTCTACATGAGGTCCTTGGCCTTTGCCTCCCCCAGGTCATTCGGTTGCACCTTGAGAAGGTCCTCCTTCTTGTCCTCTTTTAGGGGCCATCTCTAATCACACAAAGATCAATTGTTAGTAAGGTTATTAACAGAAGTTCAATGATTTCATACCTTACTCATTGTCATTAATAAATGTTGAATTCTTTGCTTAGTGTGATTTTAGAGTTAGAATTTTTTTTCAAGGAAGTTATCCTAAAAGTTTAATGTTGAACCTAGTTTGTTTAGGTGACACATAAAAGGACCTGGTTTTAAGGAACATTTGATAAAATGATGACAAAGGAAAGAATAGATTTG
>MNCI01037161.1:81235-119024 GCA_015680685.1 Gnetum montanum | reverse complement strand
AATCAGTGACATCGCATTGTTTCATCCCAATGATAGACAACAATAAGAGCACCATGACAGCAAGGTGTATGATCACTTGGCATTTTGTTCAAGGGAGAAGTGATTCAAAATTTCTTTGCAGCACTTTGATCTTGATCTTTTCTTCTTCTTCTTCTTCTTCTTCTTTTCTCTATGTGGCCACTTTGGCACACTCTTCTTGCTCTCTCTCTCTCTCCTTTTTTTTGAAGTATTGCTTAATCCAAAGAAGTTGCCTACCTTCAGGCATGGGTGACTGTCTTTCTAGTGGGACCCCCTAGAACAGCATTGGATTTTTGAGTGCCTTTTGATTACTCTTACTCCCACTTTTTGTTAGATCTACAAGGATCTTAGTACAACCAAGCTGCATGATAACTCCTACAGATGTCACCAAAGAGAATCCACAAGTCCCCTTGATGTCACACCCTGGACATGCCTTGCTTAGTCCATCCTTCTTTGCTCTGGGCATAATAAACACAAGGTTACTTTAAGTTTCAATGATATCAAGAATATCATTGTACCCAGAGTAGAACCTCTTATTAATGGAATGGGTAGGTGGATGTTTTGGGCTCACTGTTCAAGTAATTAGTCACCTAAGACTTGATAGCATGGAACAACACCTCAACCAACAAGTCACATGAGTGGTTTATTCATAGATGAGATTGTTCATAAAAAGACAAAAAGATAAAATAATAAATTGGAAGATGAAAAACTGGAAAATACAAAATTGTAAAATTAAGAAAAGGAAAATATTTATTAATTCTACTATTGTTAGAATGGGGGATACCCCCCATAACTAAAATTTTTGGTATGGCTAGAATTAATAAATGGAAAATATGGATCCATGCATGTTGGAAATATTAGAGTCTGGTCATGTCCAAACCACTAGGTGTCTTTTGATGTGGTGGCTAGAATGTACCCAAATTGGGGTGCACACACTTGATTAAAGTTGACATAGTAGGGAAAGTTATAAGATGTGGTTAATTGATAAGAAGTTGATCCACTATGGCACCAGTGACCATAAGATTATATGCAAGTATCAATATGTCTCCCTACATGGCTATATTCATTGGGCCTCATGGTTGTGGGAGTATTGAGTGGTGGCCTTGATAAGGCAACATGAGGTGTTGGGTTCGAAGAGGAAGATGCACCACAGTGTTTGATTTGTGTTGAGTTGGCAGATGTAGTGGTTTTTGAACTATGGTGTCCCTTTCGATGGTCACATCTAAAGAAAGGATGCTTTCAACGTTGTGGAGGGTTTGCACTACTATTGATAGTAGCAGCACAAGTAACGTTCATGGACTAATGTTGTGGTGAAAATCCTTTTGGCACAGTTGGTGGCGATGTAGAAGGAGGTGAAGGATGAGAATGTTGTTGTTAAGAGAAAGTGTAAGATACATGAGGTGGTGACCTTGGTGGAGAGGACATGAGTGGATAGTATTTCGGAGAATGATAATGATGAGGTGAAGTAGAGGATGATGATTTGGTTGGAGAAACAAGGTGTTGAACATAGTAACCATTTGATGTTGGGACATACAAAGGATACGATCGGGTTGGTGATGGATTCCCCCACAACTGGGACTTTTGCCATTGTGGTTGAACCTGATATTTCTGTATGAAATCTGGGTGTAACATTCCTCCCCAATGCTCATGTAAGTGTGACAAAAATAGGCATTGGCGTTTGGGGTGATTTTATAGATAGATGTTGCATTGATATGTGAAATTGGTAGTTGAGTTCTTATTATTATTATCTTATACCCTTTGTTTCGATTATTGCATGGTGTCCTATCATGTTTCTTGATTTGGCATAGTTGTGCCTCTACTATTGTTAGCATATTCTCCATATTTTCCATGCACCCACTCCATCAACTTATTAATAGTTGCCTCGATTTCATCTAGTGATTGTTTCATTGGCAAAGGTAGAAACAGTTGCACCTCCTCAAGGTGAGATGATTTCTCCTCTTGCTGGTTATGGACCTTGGCTAATTTGAGATTTTGGTCCCATTGAGAGTTTTCAAAATTCTTCCATTTAGTCATTTCTCCTTCTTCTTTTGCTACCTGCTTAATAATCTCTTGAAGTTGATGGGTTTGTAACTTGTATAGTTGTCCTCAAGCATACATCCCTAGGGTTTCCCTTGTTTCATTATAGAGCCCATCCATGATGTGATACATTAGCCTTTCCTCAGAGAACCCATGGCCTGGGTAGTTGTTTAATGGTGCATAATATCTTAAAAAGGCCATGTCCAAGGGTTCATGTTGTCCCTATTTCCATTCTTGGATTTGTCTCCTCAAGGCCGACACTCTGGAATAGGTTTGATATCTTTCGTTGAAGATATCTACCATTGTTGGCCAATTCGAATTGATTTTGGTCTTAAGGACCCATACCATACTTTTGCTTGGCCAACGTGTGTCATAGGAAAGAGCTTAAGTTTTTGTCATCCATTATCGATCTTATTCCATACACAGGCATCATGGAAGGCTTGTAGATGTTGTTGAGGATCTAAATCATAGCTGCCTAAAAATTTGGAAAAGTTATTTAAATCAAGCATGGGTCGACGGCTTTCCTTACGATGCCTATGGACTATTCAAATAGCCTCTTGTATATGCATTAGGCTCTTAGTAGCCAGTAGGGGTTCATCATGACTAGGTAGGTTATGAGTTTGCGAGCTGGGATGATGTTGTCTTTGTTCATGTTGGCATTCTTGATTTTTCCTGTGGGTTCGATTTCTATTTCTACGCCAACCCTAAAGAGATGATCATCCATGTCATGACTTGACATTGAAGGAGTAGAGGAAGAGAAAGAGTTGGAAGACTTGTCATGACTTTTGTAAGTCTCCCAATCATCCTTGAATAAATTTTTGTTATTATTGAGAAGGTCCTAAGCCTTTTGGGCCTCCTTGTACTATGGGATATCCCATCCTCACAAGATGTGTCTGTGTTGGATGACAAAAGTTCTTGAGTATCATTGGGGCATCCCTAAACATATGAAACTCCTGCATAAGATTGAGTACTCCAAAATTCATCTTCATCATAAATTTTGTTGGTTCTCCAATGAATTGCCTCATTATTTGTTGTGGGATCATAGTCTTGTGAGGGAGACATTGTTGTGAATCATGTGTGACTTAGTTGAAATTAATTTCTTTTCTAAAAGATATCTCATGAATACTTTGTTATAGCGATCTTGTATGATATAACTTATCTAGATAACTAGCATCATCCCTAGCAATGATGCCAATGATGAGTGGCAAGGTACCCCTACACTAAACCATATGAATATGAGCATTCATGCACGATCTGGTCGAACTCTGTGGAAAAGCTAGTTGTGATATCTAGATCATTATACATTGATTGTAGTTCATTGTCTTCTCACCTAGACTAGTATTTACTTTGTCACATATGGTTTAGTCTAGAGTGAGGTGTATGATGTGATTTCTAACCTACTGCTACTCCTAGAGGCAATGGAAAATAACTTCAATTAAGCTAGGAGGAAAAAGGGAGAGAGAATCTAAGCTAATGGGACATGGAAGGAGAGAGTCTAAACTAGCCTAAGTGCAATGAGCATCCATTCCTTAATCATTTGTACACATCTTGGACCTTATTCATGACTACTACTAGGATTACCAAGCACAAATCCTAGGTACACTACTAGGTTACCAAGTAGTCACACTTAAATGCTCGTGATTAAGTCGTACTCATTCTGCATTTAACAATAGGAATAGTAAATGATGGTAAATAAATATTAACTAAGAAAATAATAAATAATAATAACAATTAAAACTAAGTGAATGTTGCAATGATGAAATAATCTTGATCTTTATTTCCAATCATGTGTGTGTCCAAGTACGTCACACTTGAATAAAGGTTCCATACAATTACAAGCATCACACTATGGGCATGCCCTAGGAAGATATTCTAACTCTTGTGGGAACAAACTACAAGAGTTTGGCTACAACTAACTCAAAAGATGATCCTAAGTGTAGCGAGTGCACACTTATTTATAACCAGAGACAAACTCTACATAAATGGGGCCACGTTGACGCATGGACAGATGCATTGACGGGGCCGCGTAAACGCGGCCTAGTTAACGCAGGTCCGATATCAGGGGTCCAATATCAGGAAGCATCATACCTAGTATCTTGTATCAGGGTTATGATAATATGTTTCTAATAATAGGACCTAATAGACCATGACTCATCAATATTGAAATAATTACGGGCAAAATGATTTGCAAACAACTAGTGCCTTGTGAGGAGAATATTATCAAACACTTCATAAAGTTGAAAATGTGCTAGCATGTGTGGCTCAATTTGGGACCATTTTAAATTGTTCACAAGACAATCTATCCTTCTAGCCATGTTGAAAAAATAATTAAGCTTGGGATATAGCTTTGAGATGCTATTTAAGGACTCCTATGGAAAGTATTGTCCAATGTCCTTGCACTAGTGCACCCTTTGTTTTAGAGTATCAAGTGGTCAATTTAGCCAATCTTCTAGTGGTGGTCCAAATGCTCTCAAAATTGATGGTAACGCTTGAAACATACAACCCTTTAGTTCCCTAGTTAGAGCATTAGGTAGGCTATTGATTCCATCTAGAATGCGCTCAACTAAAAACTCATACTATGAAAAATGAAATTTCCACCAGGAAAACCTTTGCATTTTTAACAAGGAGGTAATCTTTGTTTTCATCAACGTGATAGGGTTGGAGGAATTAGTTCTTAAGTTGAATGGTTTTGCTATGAGATATGGGTGAAACTTCTCTAACCCTTGAACTTTTTCTAATATTTCAATTTTTGCCAACCAATATGCCAATTCATTCTTGGCAAAAATTCTTGAAGCATACGAACATAATTTCTCATCATCTTTTGTTGGACCTACTTTAGGAAAAACTACTATACATGCTTCATAGCTAGCGTCCTTGTTGAGAATGAAGGGACCCTTGAACATGGGTTCCAAAGGAGGTAATGCAAAGAATTCCTTCTTAGACTTTTAAACTTAAATGATTGCTTCACTATTCACTAAAATGGTGTTGAATTCTTACACCCCCTTATGGTGGTTGTTTTTTCTTTGAAAGCTAAGAAATGTATTTTAAAACATAATTCAAACATCCAAAATACCTTAAACATTTCTCCTTACATTGTAGTTGATCTGAAAACAAAAAAATATTCTCCAAGACATGTGGCTGTATATGAATTTTTCAATCTTTAATTATTACACCAAGAAATTTGATTTCATTTTTACACACCTAAAATTTCTTAAGATCTCCAAACAATCCATTGCCATGTTCTTTGGATAAGGTAGGAAATCTTTGTAGATGACCATAATGCTCTTCTACTAAACTTGAATAAATTAGGAAGTCATCAATATAATTTGCTATAGAATCCTTATGCTTGCTAAAAATACTAGCCATGTGATAGTGAAACTAAACAAGGACATTTGTCAAATCAAATGGCATAACAAGCCATTCATAAAGACCAGTTGGCATGCTAAACACTATCTTATGAATATCTTCTTTTGATATTTTGATTTGATGATATGTTGATTTGCAATAAAACTTAGAAAACACATTTTTTATTCCTACTTGTTGAATTAGTTCCTCTTTATTTGGTAATGGTCATTTGATGTCAACCATTATAGCATTCAGTGGGATGTAATTTATTACCATCATGGCTTTTTTCCTCTTAATCTCTACATGGTTTCTAATAATAAATCAAGCACAAGAATAGCTTGAATTTGATGACCTTACTTCTTTCTTTTCAAATTCTACCACTTGCTTTATGACTTTAACTTAATTCTTTCTAGTCATTACAATGGCTTTTCTTTGTACTAATATAGCATGGAGAGTTAGGATGTAAGCTACCATACTGTCATGTGACCAAAACTATAGTGTATGCTCATAATAGCAACTCTAGAGCTTTGAGGTTATTTCTTCAACTTGTTCTTCACTAGTTTTGCCTTGAAACATCAACATTAAGATCTCTATAATTCTTCCATTGTCTTATTCAAAATTTCTTCCAAGCTTGGTTTGGAAGTAGTATACCTTGACTATTCAAACTAGGTTTTTTGAATTTCTAGCAAGATGTGTGAAATAGTGAATTTTCTATCACCTACAGAAAGAACTAATAGCTATCTTCTAATAGCATTGGGAGAAACTATCTCCATGTAAGTAGCTCCTAAGCCAACATCATACTTACTATCATTTATATGAACAAAATTGGCCTTTCCTATCAAAACTTCATTAATGTGGATCAGAAAATTTAGAGCAAATTTGGTGAGATGCCTTACTCCATTCATGGTCTCAATTTTGATGGGTTGATTACATTCTACTCATAATTCCAATACTGTTTGATGAGAAAAATTTAAAGTAACACTAGTGTCTATGGAAGAATTAAATTTTCTCCATTTAAGTTTTCCATCTAATGAACAATTATTTTTGGCAAATTCCTTTTGATGCCACCCTTCTTTTTTTCTTTTTTCATCAAAAATCATTTCTCATATGGTGTTATGAGAAACATGGCTAGAACCTTGGATGGGATTACTTCACCTTTGTCTTCGTCTTCCTCATCTTAAGATGACTCCTCTTCTAACATTAGCAGTAAATGTTCTGGACAAGTATGAGAGTTGATAGATGGTTCAATATCAACAAATTCACTACTAGAACTAGGTTCATCCCACAAAACAAAAAGTGGATTAATAAAACTAGTCATAAACAATGCTAAAGTAAATTTTTCTTCATCAACACTTTGATCTAAATCTTCTAGATCTTGATATAGAAACTATTCTAATTTTGCTAAATCTTCAGGTGTCTAGTCTACTTCTTCCTCATCCTCTATCCGACCTCTACCTCCTTACATCATATGAAACTAGGGAGAAGTATTTTCTTCAGCATCGAATTTAGAATCCATCTATTCTTCTTCCAAATCATCTTCAGATATGAGCTTATAAACTTTTTCATTATTAGAAAAATGAGTTTCTAATTGTACTTTGAACTCAATTGGATCCCATTCATCAATATATTCATCAAAAAAGGTTTTTACCTTCTCTAGCACTTTCTTCTTTGGACATTTGTAAGCATAGTGACCCCTTTGTTTACAATTATAACAACAAACACTTTTCTTTTTTGTAGGCTATCTTCTACATTTGATATATTGGTTTGGCCAAAGCCTTCTTGGTTTTGCTATATACACTCAACTTCTTCTTCTCTACCTAGGAGGAAAGCTTTTAGGAAAACCCCTTCAAGGTTTCTTTGTAAATGGCTTGCTAGGCTTTCTTCCAAAGGTATCTACTCCATCTATCTGTTCACATACTTTAGTTGATGGTAAGATTTTTATTAAACTTATTTAATAATAAGTTTTTTGTAATTCCTATCTTACCATGTGCATGACATCTACAAAATACACTAAGGATAGATCAAGATTTGTCTCTATAGCATTATACAATACCATTTTCCAAATTTTGTTAGGGATTGAGCCCAAATACATGTATGCTATCAATCTATCTCTATGTAATGCTAATTGATACACTTCTTTACTATATTTAGGACTATATTGTTCAAAATCCTTCAAATTATGCAATTTCCTCTAACTAAATATAAAATTATCTTGTAGTTTAAGATTTTCATAAAGATCTACTATAAATTCTATAATAAGATTAACAAATAGACCTTGTAGCCCACTTTGTAGAACTTGTTCTTGAGCTGTCACATCAAAACATTTCCACCTATGGAAAATCTTTCTTTCTAGTCTTATTAGGCTAGTAACGATCGATGTGCATTCATCAAATCCTAGTAGCGTTTGAGTGTTTCTGAGCTAGTCTACCCATAGTCAGATCGTATGCAGAAATTCTCTAGATGTTAGGTAGTCAATGTCAATGAGTGGCACAATTATTACTTGCATCTCTTGAAGTGCTTAGAATGGCGGTGGTGGCTCATACAACCTTCTCAGGTATTCCATCATAACTTGACCTTGGCAATGATTCTTGGGTCCTTCTTTCGATGAATCTAAAGAGGAGATTGGTTTCTTCAAATTCTTTTCTTTCTTGAATTTTTCTATCTTATATTGTAGCATGTCTCTGGTATTTATTTGATCTCTCTTTTCTTAATCTTGTGCAATCTATCTATTCTTTGTTACTAGAGGAAGCTTCAATTGACTTTCTAAAGTAAATACTTCTTTTAGAAAATTATTTTTATTTATGCTTGTTAACTTCATCTTCATATACATTCATATGACTAATAACTTCATCTAGCTTACTTTGTATATTGTTCAAATTTCTGCTACAATATGATGACCAATTCAATAGATAATTTAGTTCACTCACCTCTTTCTTCTTATTTTGCTAGGAATCAATTGAATGTTCTAATAGGTAGTTATAGGCAGCTCAAGTATCTAGGGCTATATCATCTAAAATAATTGTGTGATATGACCCTTAAGGAGGTCATTTTCCCCCATGGATGAATTTCCTTCCACTCACTTCTTTATATTACATCATAAATAATGTTTCTTTACAATCAAAATTAGGAGAAGTGGCTTGAGGCTTACTTTTAGAGGATGCCTCTTCTTCATATTTGGTAGTTGGCAAGACTAGCATTAATACTTGTAATTCAATGACAATAAAATTCCCAAATTGTTGGATCACATATTTACTCCATCATTTCTTCATTCTTTTTGATGTTTGAAATTCTTGATCCTTCAAAAACTTTTGGATTCTTGGAAATCCCTAAACATAACCATCCTCTTCTATGGATATGCCACATGCTAATAGATGCTTGCTTGTGATTCATATATATGGTGTTGGTGAGCTAAAATATGCCTCTCACACCTATTGTTGCATATACTGATCTTGGTAATAACTTCACAACATGTATTTTAACACATAATAATAAAGTAGAGGATATATGCTCATCATATAGAGATAACTAAAAATTAGCTTTTGTAGAACATAGAGCATCTACATCCAAATTCCCTAAAATTAACATACTTTTACCATTTCCTAGATGAGATGTAGATTATCATTCATTCCATCTCTAATTACTTGACTATCTAGCAATGTTACCAAAAATTTAGCACCAATATCATAACTAAACTTGGGACTTACTAAAATGTTGATTTTCTTGAGATGCACATAGTGATACCCTTGTTGCTTTTGACTACTTGACTAAGGTGGTTTATTTGGATGAAAACATGTTGAAGAATGAATAGATTACTTCCTTAGGAATTTGACGAAATTCCATTTTTCCATCTAAGGTGACAAAAGATTTATGTATAAGCATCACTACATGAAAAGGAAGAATAGCTTTCTGATCTTTAGATAATTTTACATCTTCTCTTTTAGAAGGAAGTTCAACAACTTTACCTCTTAGCATATAAGCATGATAAGTCTCCTAGTTGATTTCGATATCATCAAGGCCATCATCAAAAACACCATCAAAAGCATCCATCTCTTCTCTAAGACCTTCTTGGTACCACCAATCATCAACCCTTCTAGCATCATCTTCTATAACTCTTATTTCCAATGTTTCTTGATCATTAATCATAGTAGAATATTGAGTGTAAATTAAAATTTCTTTGGCTTTAGTTCTAGGGATTAGCTTTGCATCTTCATCATCAAAAGGCTCATTGTCTTCAGTATATTCAAACAACTAATCTATCCTTGGGATAGGGATATTCCATTCATTTGACCGTGCTTGTATTCAATAGATATCATATATGGGAAAGGAAAATTCATCTTCACTTACTTCTTCAACAATACCTTTACCCTTATCTTTACAACTTTCAATTTTTCCTAAAGCAATGATAGGTCTATAACAAACTTGAACAAACTTGTCTAAATTTGATAAATAGGGATTTGACGCATAAGCATAACCCATTAGATAATAATATCAATTAGTAACTCACAAACATTCTTCCACCATTGCTTCAACAATTTTTCAAAGAATGGATGCATGTTCTAATATTTTTGTAATAGGGGAGATTACAAAATCTACATAAATAACATCATGTCATCAAGACATGAAAGAATTCAATGTTATTTCAATGGACCGGTGAAGCAACACTCAAATTTGAAAGTTGAAGAAGGAATGCTCTACATTATCTCCTTTGGAACCCATGTTGAAGGATCCCTCCATTCTCAACATGGATTCCAACTATGAAGCATGGGTAGTAGTTTTGCATATAGCAAGTCCAACAAAAGTTGATAAAAAATTTATGTTCGTATGCTTTGGGTGTTTTTGCCAAGAATGAATTTGCATATTGGATAGTAAGAAAAGAAATATTAGCAATAGTTTAAGGGTTAGAGAAGTTCCATCCATATCTCATAGAAGAATCATTCATCTTGAAAACTAATTCCTCCAACCTAGCCACCTTGATGAAAAGAAAGATCACCTCTACGCCAAAACTACAAAAGTTTTCTTGGTGCCAATAGCTTTTGTCACAATATGAGTTTTCAATTAAATGCATTCCAAGGAAAATCAATAGCCTTTCTAATGCTGTAACAAGGGAACTAAAGAGTTTTATGTTGCAAGCTTTTCCATCAAGTTCAAGAGCATCTAGACCACCACTAGAAGATTGGCTCAATTGGCCACTTGATACTCTAGAACAAAGGGTGCACTTGTGCAAGGACATTGGCTAATAATTTCCACAAAAATCCTCAAATAGCATCCCGAAGCTATATCCCACACTCGATTTCTTTATTAATATGGCTAGAAGAATAGATTATCTTATGAATAACCTAAAATGATCTCGAATTAAGCCACTAATGCTAGCACATTTGCAACTTTATGAAGTGTTGGATAATATTCTCCTCACAAGGCACCAGTTGTTTACAAATTAGTTTGCTCATAATTATTTCAAGACATTATTGGAATGGGATGGATGGGAAATGTTCTCTATCAAGTCTTCTAGAGAATCAATTTGTATAAAGAAGTTATCCTTTATTAGAATGAATTAAAGATCAAAAGGATGCCACTTATCATCAAGGATTCGCAAGATGTTCAGTCATCACCTAAACTTTATTAGAGGAGATGGCCAAGCTTATTAGTAGCTACTCCAACTGCCAAAAGGCTAGGGACAACATCTATAGTGTCCAAAAAGCTTTTTAAATATTAATGTTGTTATCATAAATGTAATAATTGTAGGTGTTGTGCATGTTTCATGTGATGATTGTATGTAATAACAGTTGTCCATTTAGAAATAGCTACTAGCCAATCATAGAATTTGTAAATTACTATAAATAGCACCTATCTACTCCTTGTAAATCATCTAAAGTTGAAGCAATACAATTGAAGCAATTTTTATCTACTTTGTTATTTGCAATCTCTTAAGTGAGCATTGAAGCATTCTTAAGTGAGTGTAATCTTGTGTGACCTAGTTTAATTTAGGGTGCAAGGCATTTGTAAATGAGTGCTATTAATCTTGCATTAACAGTAACTAATCCAAGTGCACTACACCTCTTGGTTAGGCTCATTTCATTTTGATTTCGGATCATGTGCTTTAATAATGTTAATGGCTTCATGTTAATTCATAATGCCTCTTAAGTTTCATGATGCCCTGGATCTTGCTATTAGAGTTTAGAGTAGTTAAGCTCCATCATCAGCACATGATGTGGTTCCCCAAAATGATATAGGAGCCTTAGCTAATGCTTTTTATGTAGATTCTATAATGTCCCCTATTATAGAAAAATTAGAATATGCATCCATTCTCCAAAACATAGTTGAAGCAATAGGGGAAGAATGTCTACGAGTTACTGATAGATATTATTATCTAATGGGTTTTACTTATGTGTTAAATCCCTATATGCCATATTTAGATGACTTTGTCCCAGTTCATCCTAGACCTATATGATATCTCTAGAATACAAGCATGGTCAAATGAATGGAATATGACTATCCCAAGGTCAGATTAGCTATTTGAATATATTGAAGACAATAAGCCTTTTGATGAAGAAGATGCAAAGCTAATCCCTAGAATGAAAGCAAAAGAAATTATAGTTTACATTGAATATTCTATTGTGGTTGATGATCAAGAAAAATTGGAAAGAGGAGTTGCAGAAGATGATGCTAGAAGGGTTGATGATTAGTGGTACTAAGAAGGTCTTAGAGAAGATATGGATGCTTTTGATGTTGTTTTTTATTATGGCCTTGATGATCTTGAAATTGACTAGGAGACTCATCATGCTTATATGATGAGAAGTAAAGTTATTGACCTTCCTTTTGAAAGAGAAGATGTAGAATTATCTAAAGATCATAAAGCTATTATTCCTTTTCATGAAGCTATTCTTAGTTGCAAATCCTTTGTCACCTTGGTTGGGAAAATGGAATTTCATGAAATTCCTAAGAAGTGATCTATTCATTCTTCAACATGTTTTCTGCTAGATTCACAACATTAGTCAAGTAGTTAGAAGTAATTCTTCACATTCATGGTCATGGAATCAGACTAGTCTTTTTGTCCTTCTTTACAGAAGAAGAAGTTACAAGATGGAAGCAGCAAGGGTATCACTATGTGCATCTTAAGAAAATCAACATTTTAGTAAGCCCCAAGTTTGATTATGATATAGGTATTGAATTTTGGATAACATTGCTAAATAGCTAGGTAATTGGAGATGGAATGAATGATAATCTAGATCTCATCTGGGAAATGGAAAAAGTATGTTAGTTTTGGGAAATTTTGAATGTAGATGCTTTATGTTTTGTACAAACTAATTTTCAATTATCTCTATGTGATGAGCATATACCCTTTGCTTTATTATTATGTGTTGAAATATAAGGTGTGAAGTTATTTCCAAGATCAATATATGTAGAAATATGTGTGCGAGGAACATTTTAGCTCACCAACATCATATTCATGAACCATAAATTGAAGTGGAGAGTAATATTTCCTATAGGAAGAAAGCATCTATTAGCATGTGGTAGATCCATAGAAGTCAATGGTTATGTTTAGGGATTTACAAGAATCCAAAAGTTTTTGAAGGATCAAGAGTTTCAAACGTTAAAAAGAATGAAGAAATAGTGGAGTAAATATCTGATCCACTAATTTGGGCATTCTTCTATCATTGAATTACAAGAATTACTACCAATCTTGCCAACTGAAAAATATGAAGAAGGGTCATCCTCTCAAAGTAAGCCTTAAGCCACTTCTCCTAATTCTGATTACAAAGGAACATTGTATATGATGTAGTATAGAGAAGTGAAAGGAAGGAAATTTTTCCATGGGGGAAAATAACCTCTTCAAGGGTCATATCACATAATGGTTTTAGATGATCTAGTCCTAGATACCAAGCTAACTATAGCTACCTATTAGAACATTCAATTGATTGCCAGCAAAATCAAAAGGAAGAGGTGCATCAATCGAATTATCTATTGCATTGATCATCATATTATAGCAAAAATCTAAATAACATAGAAAGTAAGCTAGATGAAGTTATTAGTCATATAAATGAATATGAAGATGAAGTTAAAAAGCACAAAGAAAAAGAATTTCATAAAAGAAGTATTCACTTTAGAAAATCAATTGAAGCTTCCTCCAGCAACAAAGCATAGCCAGATTGTAGAACATCAAGAAAAGAGAGTCCAAATGAATACCAGAGACATGCTATAGCAGAAGATAGAAAAATTGAAGAAAAGGATTTGAAGAAACTAATCTGCACTTCAGATTCATCAGAAGAATGACCCAAGAATCATTGCCAAGGTCAAGTTATGATGGCATACCTAAGAAGTTTGTATGAGCCACCACCACCATTCGAAACACTTCAAGAGATGCAAGAAATAACTATGTCATTCATTGACATTGACTATCTACCACCCAAAGAAGTGTTGCATACTATCTAGCTATTGGTAGACCAATCCAAAATTTCTCAATGCTACTCAAATTTAATGAATGCATAGCAATCATTATTGGCATGATAAGACCAATAGGAAAGATTTTCCAATGGTGGAAAATTTCTGATGTAGCAAATCAAGAATAAGTTTTGCAAAGTGTGCTACAAGGTTTGTTTGTTACCTTATTGCAAAATTTGTAGTAGATATTTTTGCAAATCTTAGATTGCAAGATAAGTTCATACTTAGAGGAAATTACATAATTTTAAGGATTTTTATCAATATAGTGTTGAATACATTTATTAAGTGTATGAATTAGCATTACATAGAGACAAATCAATAGCATACATGTATCTAGGATCATTTCCTCAAAAACTTGGGCAAATGGTGTTGTATAATGCTATAGTGACAAATCTGGATCTATCCTTAGTGTATTTCATAGATGTCATACATATGGTAAGATAAGAATTACAAAAATCTTGTTATCAAATAAGTTTGACAAAAATCTTACCATCAACTAAAGTATGAGCACAGATAGATGGAGTAGATACCTTTGACAAAAAGTCCAATAATCCATTCAAAAATAAACCTCAAAGGGATTTTCCTAAAAGCTTTTCTCCCAAATAGAGAAGAAGAAGTTGAGTGTATATAGCAATACCAAGAAGGTTTTGCTCCAACTAATATATCAAACATAAAAGAGATCTTTTATAAAAAAAAAGTATTTGTTGCTATAATTGTAAACAAAGGGGTTACTATGCTTATGAATTTCCAATGAAGAAAGCACCAAAGAAGGTAAAAGCCTTTTTAATGAATATATTAATGAATGGAACCCAATTGAGTCTGAAGAACAATTAGAAACTTATCTAGCTACTAAAGAAAAAGTGTATAAGCTCACATTTGGAGATGATTTAGAAGAAGAATAGATGAATTCTAAATCCAATGCAAAAGAAAACACTTTTTCCCAAGTTCATATGATGCAAGGAGGTAGAGATTGGATAGAGGATGAGAATGAAGTAGAATGGACACTCAAAGATTTAGTAGAACTAGAATGGTTTCTATATCAAGATCCAAAAGATTCAGACCAAAGTACTAAAAAAGAAAAATTCACTTTAGCATCATCCACAACCAGTTTCATTAACACATTTTCTATTTTGTAGAATGAGCCTAGTTCTAGTAGTAAATTTGTTAATATTAAACCATCTATCAACCCTCATACTTTTCCAAAACATTGGTCATTGATGTTAGAAAATGAGTAATCTCAAGATGAGGAAGACAAAGAAAAAGCTAGAGTAGTCACATCCAAGGTTCTAACCAAGTTTTTCATAATACCATATGAAAAATGATTTTTGGTGGAAAAAGAACAAAAGAAGAATGGCATCAAAAGGACTTTGTCAAAAATAGTTTTTTATCAAATTAAGAAGATAGTCTCCACTATCTACATAATCACCATCCCAATCAACATAGAAATAGATGGAAAAACTAAATGTAGAAAATTTAATTTTTCTCATCAAAGGGTGATGGAATTATGGGAAAAATTTAATTAACCCTTCAAAATTGAGACCATGAATGGATTAAGGCATCTCATAAAATTTTCTCTAAATGTTCTAATCCACATTAATGAAGTTTTGATAGGAAAGGCTAATTTTTCTTAGATAAATGATAGAGGTATGATGTTGGCTTAGGAGCTAATTTCATGGTGATAGTTTCTCCCTACACTATTGGAAAAGAGCTATTAGTTCTTTTTGTAGATGATAGAAAAGTCAATATTCTATGCATCCAAACAAAACCTCACAAACCCAATTCGAGTAGTCAAGGTATGCTACTCCTAATTCAAGCTTGGAAGAAATTTTTAATAAAAAAATAATGGAAGAATTACAGAGATCTAAAAATTAAAAGGTCCAAAAAATGTTGATGTTTCAAGGAAAACTTAGTGAAGAAAAATTTGAAAACATTACCTCAAAGCTTTAGATTTGTTGTGAGCATCCACTATAGTTCTGGTCATAAGATAGTTTGGTAGCTTACATCCCAACTCTCCACCCTGTACCGGTAAAAAGTAAAGCCATTGCAATGACTAGACAAGATGACACTGAAGACATAGAGCAAATGATAGAATTTGAAAACAAAGGACTAGTAAGGTCATCAAATTCAAGCTATTCTTGTGCTTGCTTTATTGTTATATATCATGTAGAGATCAAGAGGGGAAAAGCTAGGATAGTAATAAATTACATCCCATTAAATGTCGTAATGGTTGACATTACATGATCATTACCAAAAAAAAAAGAGGAACTGATTTAGAAAGTAGCAATAAAAAGAGTGTTTTCTAAGTTTAATTGCAGAAAAAAGATATCATCAAATCAAAATAGTATAACAAGATATTCACAAGATAGAATTTGGCTCCCCAACTAGTCTCTATGAATGGCTTGTTATGTCATTTTGTTTGAAAAATGCTCCTACTTAGTCCCAATGTTGCATGGACAGTACTTTTGATAAGCATAAGGATTTTATAGCAAATTATATTGATGAATTCTTGATTTATTCAATTTCAATAGAAAAGCATTATGGTCATTTGAAAATATTTTCTACCTTATGCAAAGAACATGGCATGGGATTGTTTGGTGGTCTCAAGAAACTTTAGGTGTGTAAAAATGAAATTGAATTTTATTATCGTAATCTTTATTATCCTAATTTTTCATTTATCTTTCATCAATATGGGTAGTTGAGGTGGAGAGACTTACAGGGCAACATCATTTTTCCTCTAGAGTGTTCAACACTAGCAATGCTTCAAATAGCCTTAAGGGGAATGAATCTCAACTATGCGAAAGAGGGATATCATGTTACCAAACACATGACTAGACCCTATCAACCCATAGAGGCACAAGCATGAAGAGATACTACTATGGAAACCAAGCATCAGAATAACAAGGAAAAGTAGGTCAATCCTACTACTGTCCTAGAGGAACTTGATGGTGATGCATTTTTAGTAGAAAAACTCCACCATAATCATGAAGTCCATTCACAAATGCCTATTATCTATCTAAAAGAACTTGTTAAGGTACAGTTGCATTCAACCCTTATAGTTACACCAAGAAGAGAGGCAGAGTACTCTAAAAATAAGTAGGACTCAAGGCCTAGAGTTTCTGTAGGATCACAAAAAGACGAATTCCAAAGTCATAGAAGGAGAACTAACTAGCATCGTTCTCCAACTACTTCATCTTCCTCCTCACGATCATTGATGGACTTTGATAGAAGGGAACAAAGGTTCAAAAATCATGATAGGAGAGACATCAAGTTAATGATAGACATTAGAATCATCAAAGGCATATTGATGAAGAAGATGATGAGTATGAACCATAAAGAGATAGGAATAGATGTGACAAGAGAGAGTGATATGAGTACCAAAGGGGACATCACTACAACAGAGCATATGAACCCTATGACCATGAAGATCCCTTATTGGCTACTCATATCATGATTAACATTAGGGAAGTAGTGTACATTCCAATCAAACATCTGAGGGATAGTCGCATCAAGTGAGTTAATATGAATAGTATTGCTAAGTTTGAACAAGAATATAATGTAGATCCACAACATTTCCTTCAAGAATTTCATGATGCTTGTGTCCTACATAATACCAAAAGTTATTAGCAAAAGTTCAAGTTGTTTCCCATAACACTCATTAAAAAGGCCAAACGTTAGTCTAGATCACTGGAACTTGAATCAATCAAAAGGTGGAGTATCATGCTTGAACTTTTCAATGACAAATACCAAAATTACTCTAGGGTGTCCAATCTTAGAAAGTAGATCCAGGGTTGGAAGCAAGGAACACATGAATTCCTTGATATAGAAATGGATAAATACTACTCTTTTTTACATAGATTCCCAGGCCATGGATTTTTCCAAAGGGAGCAACTTAGGCACATTGTCGATGGGTTAAGGAATAAAACTAGAAACCCCTATGAAACACCACAAAATTTCAAGCTTAGTACTCCTCCAACAAGAATCAAGGTAAGTCATGATGCTCCCCAGCATGATTGAAGCTTGAAGACCTTGCAGACAACTTCAAACGGAGTTGAACTGAGCAAGAAATGGTTCCCCGAGACCCACAGAAGACTACGGCGACATCTGGAATCAAACCACATTTTTAGCTCAAAATACTTGGTTTTACTGAGCATGCAGCGTGCACGCCAGCGTATATGCCCAGCGTGCACACCCAGTGTGCATGCCCAGTGTGCAAATTTAAAAATTACCCGAAACAGGCACTCTAGAGCAAGATTGTCATAAGGCGTCAACTCTCAGAGGCAGAGAAATTGTTAGGAATCATCATGGGCTCAAAAAAATTGGGTTTTGACCTCAAAATCATGCACTTTGGGGTTCACACATCGATCATGTACATCCTGTACGCCCGACGTGTACGCCCAGCATGTACGCCCAGCGTGTATCAATAGAAGACATCAACAGAACCATGTCAGATCAAGTCCAAGAATACCTGCAAGCAGCACTCTCGTGACGTCCGAGCCTAAATATGAGGGCCAAATTGAATACTTTCTATTGTAACAGTAGTTTGTAAAAATGAATTCTTTTCTTTTAGTCAATTCTGTACACTGAAATCACATGCCAGCGTGTACATGCTGGCGTGCAGCAGCACATGTTGGCATGCAGCACGCTGCACACTTGTAAAATTTCATTCAGTTACACCTAGTCGACTCTCCACATGTCATCCAATCTGAAATTTCAATATTCCATAGCCAATCACCCCATCCCAGATCTGAATTTAATGCCCAAAACTTGTACAAAAACCCTGATTTTTAACTAAATTAGGGTTCGAAAATTGGAAGAAATCCTGGCAAGAATCTGGGAAATTCACACTGAGAAAATTCACGACATCCACCCTATATGCTGGACTTGGACCCTGCACGTTGAGCATACAGCCTCTATGCTATGCTTGTAGCCTGAACCAGCATGCTATCACACCCCTTCATTCACCAGGGCTCTTCGTCTGCCTTGTGTCAGATCCACAACTATGTCCAGACCGGTGCATCATAATTTTTATTATCCAATAGTATTGCTGCATTTTTAGCCAAGATTTGTCACAGTTTTCATTCGCATTTTTTTTATTATCTCTTGTTTACATTCGTGCACGCTTATTTACATTTTCATACCGTTTACGTATAACCCAGCATATCGCGCGTCGGCATATGTTCGAGGAAATCCTTGTCTGATCCATGTGCGGACCACCCAAGGTACTCTACCTTTGTCAGTCCTAGCTTGCCCTCAAGCAAAGGTAGGATCTTTTGTATCTGTCTGTAAATCTCTCAGCGTATATTTCATTCCAGCCACTGACGATTTCAGATAGTACAGAAATTGGTGCTAGAAGGAGGGCCTGAAACTGTCTAAATCTAACTCGATCTCACACACCTGTTCCCTATATTGCCAATCTACTACTGGATGCCCTTAAACTTAGCAATTTCAAACCTCCAAAATCAGCACCCTGTTCCTGCAATATTCTCAGCATCTACACGCTGCAAACCCTCTTAGTGTCTACACACTGCAAACATCTTACTTGCACTATAGACCCTTCCTACATGCTGCAATCATCTAAACCTGTATGCTGTAGATTCTGTCTACACACTGTCCTGTAAACCTATACGTTGTAGACTTTGTCTACATGCTGCTCTGAAAACCTGCACGCTCGTCATTCTATTTGTATACTAACATTCATAGCCTGCATGCTTTGTCCTTGGTTTATGTGCTATGACCAGTTTCAATACACTGATCACTGAAGTCTATACGCTGGGACCCAGTCCACACGCTATGCCAATAGGTCACATGCTATTAACTTAGGTATACACTGATAAGCACACCCTTTCATACTTGGCCAAGTCCTTACCTACATGTCCTGACATTGCATCCTTTCCATCAAGTTACGTTTATAACCTTTTCACCATGAATACTACCAACACCAACATCTCAACCAAGTCCATTCTGGATACCGTGGGTCCTACGATGATGTCGATGCCCATTATACAACCCATTGGGGCGCATGGTGAGGCTAATCCCCGTGGAGGATCGCGTCGATCTCTCCGACTACAAGGGAAGAATCCATCATTCAACATTATCACATAGGAGCAATATAATTTCATATGCATAAAAATCCAAGCCAGCCTAGTAGTGGATCAAACTAAAATGGAGGTCAAAAGACAATTTGAACTGTTTCATAGAGGAGTACATGAGTTCATCCCTTCCCCATATGACATCATTCCTCTCCTCGAGCACTATTCTGAACTTATCTGACAACTCCTCCTAGCCAGGAATCAGTTTGTAGACCAATCTATGGCAAATCCCCAATTGGAAGAGGAGGATGACTTCGCAGCTCAGTCGAAACATGAAGATTCATACCACACCCTCAGCCCACAAACTTACATGAACTCGTTGTTTCACCCATTCACGGGAGAAACTACGTCCCTCCATTCACTTAGAACCACTCAAGCACTTGTGCCTCAACAAGAAGCCTCTACTCTCATTCCCACTCTCCCCACGATTGATAACCAATTAAACATACCCATCACCACTATTCCTCCAGTCACCACGTTACCCCCCCCCCCCCCCCCCCCCCCCCTCTTGCAAATACAACCCCAACAACAACCCCCTCAAAATAATGTAGGAGTGACCTTCCCACCCCGAGTAATCGGGATGCCATATGTGATACCAGCTTCTACATCCGCACACTATATACCATGGATCCAAACTCAAGGAGCTCCCTTCACCACTTCAACTCAACAAGTTCAGGGTGTTCCTATACAAAACGTGACCGGACAATGGGCTGGGACTAGTACACAAGCACATCAGCCCCATAATTACAACGTACCGCCTCCTACAATTCCACCCATAAACATCCCTCAGATACAACCACAAAAATAGCAACAACCCTTTACTTACAGTATGCCATCCTTAGCAGCACCTACCATGAATATTTTGCAAGCCCAAGCCCCAGTCACTCAGCTCTCCTCTTTTCCACTCACCATCCATCAATCTAACTTGTATACTACACCACATGATCAATCTGTCATCTCACCTAGTGCCCAAGATTGGGCTGACGCTAAAACATTCATCCAAGAGCTAACTGACAAGGTCAAGCACCTCAAAACTGCCACCGACGAAGAGCTTAAGATAGTGGATTTCTATCAAGATGATCCTATCAGCTCTTCAATTCCACCTCTAACGTTACCTAAGGGTGTTTCCTTGCCTACGTTGACTAAATACAATGGGGAGACAGATCCCAATGCCCATCTCATAACATTTAGATTAGAATGCGCGTTACTTCAGGCGTGGCCACATGCCATCTTATGAGTGTTCCCCATGTCCCTCATAGGGAGAGCACTTGACTGGTATCGGGCTTTGCCCCAAAACTCCGTATCTTCTTTGGAAGATCTACTACACCAGTTTGTCACCAGGTTCAAGTATAACTTGAAGCCTGAAGCAACGCTTGACGACCTAATATTAGCCAAACAAGCATCACTAGAACCTGTTCAAAAATTTATTCAATGGTGGAGTGCTGCCCTCAATGAACTACATGAACTGATCCCAGAGACTTATCTCCTCATTATTTTAAAGGGGGCAGTGAATGATTTCATGAAGTCCAAGCTATACTACCTTAATGCACACACTCTTAGTCAAGCATTCGTACAAATAAAGAATATAGAAGAGGTAGTCCAAAACAGCCATGACCCCACCTATTCGGCCTTTAAAAACCAACACAATAAGAAGGACAAAGAAAAGACTAAGGCAACAATAGCAGCAGTAGTGGAAACACAACAAACGAGTACAGGACAACAAGGTAAACCACCTACTACCCCTACTAACTATGCTAGACCTCCTCCCACTACTGCACCCAAACTGTCCATCTCACAAAATCCCACACCAGGTCGTGCGAGAAAATTCAAGAGGAGAGACCCCTCTCAATACAAACCATTGCCCATGAAACCCTTGCAATTATTTGACCAACTCTTGAAGGCCAGGCTAATGAAACATAAACAATTTTCCCCAGCAGCGATCCAAAGACATGATCGATTCTATCAGTTGGTCGAGAACCCAAGCTTGGCAATGCCTGATGAGCCTCTAGTCCCAAGAGGGTTTAGAATAGACTAATTTTATGATTATCATCAATGCAATGGGCATGGCAATGATTATTGCTTCACCCTAAAACAAGATATCCAACGGATGATCAACGAAGGTGAGATTACTTTCGATGAAGCCAACCCGGTCAAGCCACAAAACTAGGCTATGGGCATATACAAGGACCCTCTAAATACTAAGGAGGCTCCATACGTAATTAACACCATCTACCTAGACAACGAACAAGAAACACCTAGAATTAACACCGTTTACTCATATAATGAACAACAAATACCTACAAGACCCTTTGTAGTTCATATTCCTCCTACTGCACAAACGCCCACACCTCAATCATCATACTCTCCATGTAATCCGTCCACCCCGCATAGATCCTATGTCATCTGGATACCCCCCGCGGTGGTAGCCTCTACCATACCACCAAAACCATACATGGTGCATGTACCTCTTGCTGCTATAAACATGCAACCTCCTACCCGGCCCGCACCCTATGTAGTCCAAGTGCCACCTGCAGTCGCAACTACGGAGGAACAACCATCAACTAGACCAACTTCGTATGTTGTCAGGATACCCAAACATCCTGATAACAACCAACCTTCTGCTCTTCAAACACAAAATAAACCAACCCCATATGTTGTTAAGGTGACCAAGCAACCCGACACTCAACCACCTTCAACCATCCAATCGCAACCTCGCCCTGCTCCATACGTCATACGGGTTCCAAAGCAACCAGACATTCAGAAACCAAATGTTCCCCCATGCCACATGCGGGAATGCCTGGCAGATAGGCTCACACGGGAATGATTGGAGAAAGAACATCAACAGCTTTCCTTGGGACCCCCCAAGCCTACTCCATTAAGTGTAATACCCATGGCATCACCTGCTAATGAACCGAACGCCAAGGGAGAATCATCGAGAATAAATGATACATCCAAATCAATAGTTATGAAAGAGAATGTCAAACCAGCCACACATGAGATAAAACTGTTAGGCCCGATGGACCAAGTAACCATTAACAAACATATGCCTAACAGTAAAGATTTGGCAACAACTCTAACATAGGTCATGCAAGCACTTAAACAGAAAAATACTTCACTAAGCCTATATGACCTGATATTAACTTCTCAAACTCATCGTGAGGCCCTAGCACATATGTTGACTTCAATCCCAGTAACTGAAAACTTACCCGTAGATGAGCCTTCCATACATGCGGTAATGTCTAAACGACAAAGACTCAAACCCAAATCGTTAAGCTTTCACCCCGAAAATATTAAGATCGACGAGAGAACCGGAGACGTCACCCACGCACCTATGTTCATAACGATACAAGTCGATCAATTCAAAATACATCGGGTGCATGTAGATGACGGAGCTGCAACAAATGTAATACCCTACCCCGTCATCGAACAATTAGGGCTCACGCAACTAATTAAACCAACTTCCACCACATGCTTAAAATCGTTTAGTGGATCGCGCATAGTAGTAAAAGGTACTATAACTTTGGACTTTATAGCAAGGGATCGATTCCCCACATCAGCTAACTTTGTTGTCATCGACAAAATGCCAGGGTTCAATTTAATATTAGGGAGACCTTGGCTAGCCCAACTCAAAGCAATCTCTTCCCCTATACACCAAGAGATCCACCTACCTTACGAAGCTGGTGAAATCATCATACATAGGGAGGCTGCTACACCTACCATTTCGTCGCATACGGATACAGACCAAGGCTCAAAGGTTAAGTTTGAAGAGCCTAAATAGGATGACACAAACAAAAAATGAAGTTGCACTGAACCCGTAAGCAATGATCCATTAAACGTAAATGAAACCTTACCTAACATAGAGACGCCTAGACTTGAAGCTTTACATACACCGTCTAACTTGGAAATTACAACAAACATCGAAACTACAGAACATACAGAAACACTAGAAGACACTAACATAGAGCATATCCCATCAGACATCCCTTGGGCTGAATTACCATTCAACGCAATTAGCGAAGGGGATGCTGAGTACAGAATCACACCTATTAATATCACTCCTAACGTTAAATTCAGAAAAATCAAAAATTACTAAACCGTTAAACTACATTCTTTGTCCGAAATGACGTTAAACTACCACATGTCCGCAATGACATAAAACTAGCCACAGTCAGAAATGGCCAGTTTACCAAGGAACTAACCAGTGTCACTTGGAACTTCTCTTGTTTACATGGGGCCCGAAATGGCCTTAAACTAGTGCATGTGGCCCGAAATGGCCTTAAACTAGAGCATTTTTCTTATATTTCTTTTCTCTCAATTTATGTTTACAGTTCATGTTTACCCTGTTGCGTTGTTGCATTATCAGCCATAGCTTCCTCATATTCCCCTATCTCTGTTCCTACTTCGCGCATTACACTTAAGCAACAAAATGAACAAAAACATTTTACATTGCTGCATCGCGTTTACATTCAAGCCCAAAATATTTTCACTTTAAATTTGCACTTACTAGTATTCAAGTAAAATTCAAACAAAAAAAATGAATAAATAGAATTCAATTAAAAATAAAAAAGGTATAAATGTATCAACATCGAATTACAACTTAGTGCAATGTCCTCACACGATACATAGATAGCACGCATAATCATTTTAACAACAAGCAAAAAATATATACTCATATACAAATAGACAATTATAGCGGTTAACTGATCCCATCAATTAGTTCATATACAATCCAAGCCAAAACATTCTGCTTACGGCTCATATAAAACATGAGTGATCCTAAGACAAAATTTAAAAGCTAAGCATCAAGGTCAGGAGGGGTGGTTTCCCCCTCAAACCTCCCCAGCCCCATGGGTCCCTGCTCCACTAGGGCCACCCTCTTGACCATCGCCATCGCCCTGACCCTACAAAAAAAAGGTAAAAGAAAATGATTAATACAAAAAGAAAAGAGAAGAATTCCAAATGTTAATAAACAAAAATTCACAACTTTAAATTACTTACTGAAGAGGATCCTCCTAGACTGAATTCCAACCGACGAAGGATTTCTTCTTTAGAAACACTTGCCTAGTCAGTCCCATCAAGGCCCAAATCAATGTTGGCCAAAGTCTTCCCTTTTTCCACCGTGAACCAAATGGGATATTTCAGAGGAAACTCCCCCATAGAAACCTCCCCAGAAGCCATGATGATTACCCTCTTGGGCGATTCCATCTCTACCACAGTATGCTTGGCGAAGGCATCAAATGAAGAGCGCAGGCCTAAACCCTCAACAAACATCTCGAGCTGATGCTTCTCTATAGATACCTCTTTTAACAACTTTTTATAATGATACCTATGGGTCTTTTCATCTTGACCCCATTTTCGTACCTTAAAAGCGAAAGCCTTCCAATCTTGACATTTGAGGTTCAACAAAACTATTTGCGCCTTACGCTCTACTAGCTCCCAAGTCAACAATACTTGGCAGTTCAATAAATTTCAATATTTTTCATAAGTAATTTCGGAAGTTTGCCAAGAGCGATCACCTATTAACCTTGCTGAGGCGAACTCATAGTGCGATTTGAGATCGTCCCGCTCTGCTGACAGCTTGGAAATTTCTTTTTCTCCTGCCTAAATTTGCAACCATAGCCTCTCGATAGAACACCTACACATCCAAAGAGACTTGGCATTCTGCACAACGCACTTTGCCACTTCATCATAAATTTTTTGAGGCACTTGCTCAATCTCTGGGGGTAGCGTAGGTAAACTATCAATACCAGTAGCCTCTGCTAAATCCCATCTCAGTTTAGCCCCTGCTCATATGAGGAGGACATACATTAGACACTGGACAATAGCAACGGATGAAAAACAAAAACCAAAGGATACGAAACACTTCAGGTACGTGTACCTATTCCAGGATGAGCTTGCTTGATATGATCAACCACTTCATCAATGACATCAGTTATAAAATCCATTTTACTTGGTATTTCGATCCAAGTAAAGGGTTCATGTATAGGAGACGGGTTAACTTCGATGGTCGTTTCTGTGGAGGCCTTCATCATAGGGACTTCTAAAAGAATGTTAGGAAACGTCCTGGTCTCAACATTTTTTCCTGGTAGCAGTAAAATCATGAAATCAAAATTTAGAATGTTGGAAAGCATAATTCAAAAGGCAAATGCCATAATGGGAAGAACATACTGGAATCTCTGTCCCCCTCCAGATTCAGAGGATCGCCAAGGTCTAGTCTCCCTCCGAAGAAACCATCGAACATCTCATCAACTCAATCCTAATCATCGATGTTATCCTTTTCTATAGTATCACCCTCTCAATCTTTCATTCTCGCCATCTCGTCTTTCCCTGCCTCGTCCTCCTCGTTTAAGTTTGTTGAGGCCTCTTCCTTCTCGATGATTGGTGTTAATCTTTCTTTTCTTACTCCAGAGGTCAACTCTAATGGCATTCATAGGTTCAACATCAGGCATTGTATAAACCACTAGAAAATAAAGTAAAAATAATGATGATGATAACAAAATAGGAACAAATCAGTAAATCAAGCTTACCCCATATAGGCATCTTAAACCATATACGTTTCACCCTTGGTTCATCAGCAATTAGAGCAACCTCTTTAGGGCGTTCACGCTTCTGAACTTTTGCCTTTGCTTTCCCGATCGTCTCCTGGATAACCTAATCAGCTCTCCTAGCAATGTAGGGCACATTATCTGGTTCCAACCCTACGCTGTCATGCATGTGAATTGATTGACCAGATGACCCCTCCGTCGTGATAGAAATCGACTTGTCAATCCCCTCGGGAGCATCTTGAGATTCAACCACCTCAAATAAGTGGCGAATCCACAGGTGAGATAGTTGGTGGCGATCCCTTAACACATACCTATTATCCACATGAACAACCAAAAATTCAGCCAGCCGGCACAAGTAACTGGCAAAGACTGCAAAAGTCAAATGGGATTGTGCCTCAATCTTTGAACGCAACCTCACTATATCCCCATGGAAACCTGAAAGCAAAAACTGGGCCCAGTTATAGCGTACCCTAGTCTCTAAAATAGTGTGCATGATGCGCACAGGTTCTACCCCAAAAATTTTCACTTGAGACAGAGACTTTGGAAACACCTATGCCCTGAACAAGGGATATAACTCATTAACTTCCTCCACTTTCGATTTCCCCTGCATAGGAAACCCCTTAGAGCCCTTAAGGACACCCAACCAGTTCTCCAATTCATGAACCACATGGATTTCCCTCTGCACCCTATCCAAAATCACTTTAGTTCCAGCTGCTGGTACACCAAAGAAGTCCAAAAAGAACTCTTCCGATAGATGGAAAACCACTTTCATACCCTTGATGTGAGTGCTATAGTAGGTGACAGACTCGTTGAAAGAATCAATGATTCCAATCATCTCCATCACAGAAACATCAGGGCTTAGAGTAGTAAACAAATCCATGACGCCTGCATCACTCAAACGACTGACAATATGTGGCGGTGCCTTTGTACGTAACCATCGCTGTGCGTCACTAACTTTCCTGAATTTCATGGAAAAAGTGCTCTCAGTCTGCCCAATTATGATAGAGACTCCACCAGATGGGGTGTCCACTATATGCACAAGATAACCCCAGGGAGTCAACATGACCAATGATGTAGCAAAACAAGAAAGTTGAGGTGTCAAAAATACCATTACTTACCATCAGTCGATGTATTCAGATCGCTAGGAGCCAAATCAGAATCACATGGAAAAACTGGCCTATTATGAGACCAGTCCCCATGCAACCACCTCCTAGCCTCACATTGTGCAAGTTCCCTTGAGTACCATTTATGAAACTGAACAATGTCATTCTTGGTCTGGGCCAACACAGCACCACGGAGGGTGGGACCCACCATGAATTCCTCCAAGGTGGTATGAGCCAAAGCAAGCCCATCATCGCTTATGCATACTCCTTCCTTATTGAACTGAGGCCTACAAAGAGATGGCAATCAAAATATAAACCACTACTAAGCAATAAGGCAAAAAATGGCAAATTGAACAACCTTACCTTCCTACTCAGTACACCATTCCAGGAGGGTTCTGGAATAGAGTATGCGCATGAGCAGCTAGGAACAAGGTGTTATTGACATGGTAAGGCCCATGTGACAATAAGTCCCACACATGCAATAATGGACGGCTAGATCTAGGTCCTCCAGAGGGACCGTCCTCAATCGTAAGTGGTCCCTCGTCAATGTCCACCACGAAAGCCACAACGTCATTTGAAGACCCTGGTAACATGGTCTCAAGCACGCTCAATGCTAATTGTTCACTTAAATGCGACCATATTACCACATTGAATTTTTCTAAGATGAAGGCAAGGAATTCACAGGCCCCTTCTCTGAACCATACCCCATTGCGATCAATTGTCATATCAGGAACTGGCTCGTCAAAATCAATCAGACCAAACCACGTCAGAACTCCAACAAGATTGACCACCAAGAGGAAAGGTTTGGGATCCCTACATGTATTCAAGAAACAAGGTAAACAAGCCACATAAAAATAAAGTTCTACACTAGGGGGCCAACACTTAGAAAAAATTCCAAAATCAAACGTAGCGTACATGCTACACGCTAGAAAACTTAGTGTACATGCCGCACGCTGGAAAAACTCAGTGTACATGTTGTACACTAGAAAACTTAGCATACACGCTACACGCTAGAAAACTCAGCATACACGCTACACACTAGAAAAATCAGCGTACACGCTACACACTGGAAAATGCAGCGTACAACACGTAGCACACTGGAAAATGCAGCGTGCAGACCCTGCACGCTACACGCTAGAGCATGACCACACTAACCATACACGCTAAATACAAAAACCTTACGCTATGGAAGCATCTACACTATGCAATGGGAAAATCGACAGGAACAATAGACAAAAACATGAATTGTGATGAAGGGTCAGAGCCTACCTGCACGTCGACCCTGACCATGAGGGAATCTTGGGTCTAGGTAGACACTGGATCATCGCTTCGCTCTCTTTGGTGAAGGTCAAGTTAGGATCCTTCCTCCCTTAGCCTTCTACTTGCTTTCCCTTGTTCATCATGGCATTCACGCAAACCTTGTACACTGGGGTTTCGTCCCTGCATGCCGAACCCTACACGCTACGTACACGTTGTACCCTGTGTTCACGCTACGTCTTGCACGCTAGGGTTTGAAGCTGCACGTTGGTCGCTCTCAGTCGACTCGCTGCACCCTAATCTGTATCACCCTGGTTGCAACCGTCGTGCCGTACTTGCACCTGCCCCTACCTGATATTCGCCTCAGTTTACACAATCCTCAGTATACGCTGCGCTTAGTTCACGCTAGTCTCAGGTTCACGTTGCGTTCATGCTCGGACTTGACTATGGCTAGCCCATGGTTCACGCTAACTCAAATTTATATACTTTGCGTTAAACATGCTAAGGGTGCCTTGAAATAATTTATTTAATTAATTTGAAAATTAAACAAAATACAAAGAATGTGTAAATACATAAGAACAAAGCAGAAGCAATGATAATGAACAGAACAAAAACGAAATAATGGCATACTGGGATGAATACTATCCATAGGAAATATTCTCTTGCAAAGCAACTCCTGTTACCCACACTAAACATGTTAGTGCAAACTCCGTGTCTGGTAGTTTCACACTCGATAACGATTACAAATCGTACAATCAGCCAGACATCATGAACAAACAATCAACGGCCTGGTAAGGCCTTAAACTATCACAAATGGCCCGGTAAGGCCTTAAATTGCCATGATCAGTCCATTATAACTATAAACTGACAGGTATGGCCCAGTAAGGCCTTAAACTGCCATGCGTCCAGATACGACGATAAGTTACCATCATACACCTTAATCCAGTTTCTATGCATAAAATGCATAAATTACTTACATTCAAAAATGACCAACCACCTGATTAACATTGCCCACTGTTTATTGTTAGGAGCAAACATCATGAACAGCAAGCAATTATTCTCACCACTGTCTATCAATGGACCGCACAAAACGATCACTCGAGAAATTAACATGGAGTCTATTGATTTAGGTTCAACGACAAACAACACTTTTGTGGCGTCAACTCAACAAACGCTAGATTTTTTTGAAATGATGACAAAGACTCTAGACTTGGAAACTGATAGCATCACTGAAGATCCCTTAGCTAAAGTCCCCATTACCGTGCCAGATGGCGAAGTTAAAATCCTAGAACTAAGTACATTGTTAAGCCCGCAACTAGCCAATGACATAGCACAAGTGCTTAAGAATAACATAAAAGCATTTGCTTGGTCTTACACTGACATGCCTGGGTTAAACCCTCGAATAGTCCAGCACAACATTATACTCAACCCAAAATTAAGACCAGTGAAACAAAAAGCATGTAAGGTTAAACCCGAGGTAGCATTGGCAGTCCGTAATGAAATCACCAAACTTTATCAGGCTGGTTTCATTCAAGCTGTTGACTATGCTGACTGGGTATCAAACATGGTCATTGTCCCAAAGAAGAATGGAAGTATTCACCTATGCATTGACTTCCGAGACCTCAACGTTGCGACCATAAAAGATGATTTCCTCCTACCTAGCATTGATCAACTAGTTGACTTGACCACTGGACATGCTCTATTATCTTTTATGGATGGCCTTTCAGGATATAACCAAAATCGGATTAACCCTGAGCATCAACTTAGGATGACCTTTATGACACCATGGGGTACTTTTTGCTACATAATGATGTCATTCGGTCTCAAGAATGTCGGTGCTACATACCAAAGAGCAATGACATTTATCTTTAGTGATTATATCTTCAACTAGCTCAATGACTATGTAGATGATATCATGGTCAAATCAAAGATATCAGAACAACACGTACAAGATCTTGACTTGGTACTAAAACTTTGTTTAAAATATGAGTTGAGACTTAACCCAAAGAAATGTGTCTTTGGAATCAAGACAGGAAAAATGCTTGGATTCATAGCCTCGGAAGTAGGGATACAAGTAGACCCCGATAAAGTTAAGGCCATAACAAACTTAAAATCACCTACCAACCTTACCAAACTTCACGGTCTACAAGGTAGATTACAGTTCATTAGACATTTCATAGAAAAACTAACAGACAAGTTGAGACCCATGAACCATTTGCTACGTAAGAATGTCCATTTTGAATGGACTTCACAGTGCTAAGAAGCATTTGATAACATTAAAACGACACTTGTTCAACTACAGACAATTTATCCTCCTCAGAATAACAAACCATTCTATATCTACCTAGCCACCTCGGATTCATCCATCGCTTCTATGCTTTGTCAAAAACGAGATGACGGAACTGAAGTCCATGTTTATTACTTAAGCCATGCACTAATAGCCCATGAGAAAAAGTACAGCGAGGTGGAAAGGTCATGCTTAGCCCTTGTCTTTTCCTTAAAGAAATGGTGACATTACCTCTTCCATAACCAAGTCAATATAATCTGTAGGGATAATGTACTCAGAGCCATCACAAGAAACATTTATGAGTCAAGTAGAATACCTAGGTGGAAAGCCATGATAGCTGAGTTTGACTTGCATTACATGCGCAATCATCAGTTAAGGGTCAAGCCATAGCAACTCAAATGACTACATCACCAATGCATGATCAAGCGATGATAGAGCTAGAATTCCCTGAGGAAAATGTGAGTGTAATAGAAATAGTACTCGATGACTACGATGCTATCTTGAACTTTTATGGAGCATCCACCTCTCGAGGGGGAAGTGCTACCGCCATCATCACCTATCCCTCCGGGGAGATCCGACCCTTTTCTTACCGTTTCAACTTCCATTGTACCAACAACATAGCAGAGTACGAAGGTCTCCTTAGAGGTCTCATGGCAGCACTAACTTCAAACATCACATGATTGGTAGTCAGAGGTGACTCACAATTAGTTTTAAATCAAGTCATAGACGTTTATGCGTGCAAAGTGCAACACTTGCAACCATACTGTGATTTGACTAAGCACTTACTGAAGCGATTCAAAAATATAAACGTGCAACATGTTTCCAGGAACGATAACACCATTGCAGATGCACTTGCCACGCTAGCTCTAAACATATCACCAACCATGTTCCACATGTTTCCTAGCTCTATAATCAGTTGTGCTAAACCTATAACTGATACTCCCGATGAATTACCGATTGCATCCGTTAGTACAACACATGCAATAGAATGGTATGATGACATAAAAGAGTACCTTCTACGCGGTGAAACACCGCAACACCTAACGAATGCACAAAAATACATAGTACGAAAATGTTCTCGACAGTATGCATTAATAGGAGACACGTTGTGTCGTCAATCCTACGAAGGCATATTGTTAACATGCGTTAGTAGCACTGATGGCCAAACCATCATCAAGCAAGTACATGATGGACTATGCGGAGGACACATAGCGCCTAAAGCAATGGCAACGAAAATAATATGTTTAGGCTATTATTGGCCACACATGGAGTTTGACTATTTCTCCAAGGTCAAAATGTGCAATATCTATCAAAAACATAGCAATTTGATACATATTCTACCAAATGAGTTGCATACGGCACAAATCACTTGGCCTTTCCAAAAGTGGGGGTTAGACATTATCGGGCCGATAACTCCCCCATCTTCCGTGGGACATAGCTTCATCATAACCATGATAGAGTATTTCACGAAATGGGTAGAAGCTATTCCTCTTAGGAAGACCACATCTAGACACATATGCAACTTCATTCTAGAAAACATTGTGACCCATGTTGACATTCCAATGACCATCATCACTGATAACGGGCCGCAGTTCAGTAGTGCCAAAACTAGAACTTTCTATGAAAGCCTAGGCATCAAACATTCATTTTCATCCCCTTACAACCCTCAGAGCAATGGACAAGTTGAAGCTACAAATAAGATCATCATTTCAGTGCTAAAGAAGATGCTTACGCAGAGCAAGAGAAAATGGCATGAACAGTTAGTATACGCACTATGGGCTTATCGCACTACACATCGGACTTCCACAGGTAAAATGCCATATAGTCTTATTTATGGTTCAAAAGCTGTTTTACCTTTGGAGTTACAGGTACCATCCTTAAGGATCATGCTTTCCGGACTCCTCGACGAAGATCAAAACAATGGCTTGCGCATTGTTGACTTAGACTCAGTGGAGGAGGAACGCACACATGCACTTGATCAGATTGAATGGTATCAAAAGCAACAACAATGGTGCCATCAGCACGATATTCATAAACACCCAATCAAGGAAGGCGACCTTGTACTCAAAGCTGTTCGGGAACTCCTGGACAAATTCTCAGCCAATTAGGAAGGACCCTACTTGGTCACCAAAGCATTCGACAATGGAGCATTTAAACTAACTGATATGAACAGAAATGAACTTGCATATCCGATGAACCACTTGTACTTGAAACTATTCTATATTTGAACATGAACTTAGGTATGCGCTCATCTTGGAATCATGATGGTAAACTGATACCACAGCTCATCCTAGAATCATGACGGTAAACTGATACCACAGCTTGTCCTGGAATCATGATGGTAAACTGATACCACAGCTCATCCTGGAATCATGATGGTAAACTGATACCACAGCTCGTCCAAGTGTTATGATGATAAACTGGCATCACAGTTCATCTGCAATGATGATAAACTAGCGCCCTTCCACAATTTTGTTTGCTAGAGTCCGCTAAGACTATAAACTAGTTTGCCTCCTCACAGTCTGCCAAGACTATAAACTAGTAGTGTACCGTCCACTTCGATGATAAACTGGTACCATCCAATGGGTTATGACGTAAAACTAACCCACAATAGTCTGCTATGACTATAAACTAGCAGCTTCATCTCTGGTCTCCTGATCTATAGATGCATTCAAATTTCATCAGAGCCACTGCCGCACTCATCACCAGTTGATCTTAACAACACTGTTGCCATCTGCACTCAGTGCCTGAAATCTCATTTGGTGCCTTTGTTTCATCAGTTGCTATCTAACTCACTTGTGGTTTTCTTTTCTTCTTGGAGTTGTGTTTGCAAGATGACACTCAGAGGTGTTCGTGCGAGAATGCACTTCGTCATAGAGCTAAGGTATCGCATTGTGCCTAACACATGTAACCAGGTTAATCAAGCCATTCACTAGTACATTTCCTGCTACCTTTCCCATCTACTCCTTAACATACTCTACTCAGTTACACCCCAGACACACCCAAGGCATTCCAAAACGTTGAGCACGCCATTGCACACTGCAATACTTTTCAGCAGTTGCAACACACAATGTGGCACTTGAGCAATGAGTAAAAATAAAAAAATAAAAAAATAAAAAAAAACCTTGACACTTCCCATACAAGCCCCAGGCGGGAAGGTAATTGTCTTGGAAGCAAGTATTCATATCTCAAATGCTCAAGTAACATCTCATTGCATGGCTTTGGCTCTCTGCCAACAGGTTCCCTCTAATGCCAAACATAGGCCCTATTCCTCCAAAGAACGTAACACATCATCATCGTGGCTTTGGTGATGCCGAAAAGTCCTCTTAAACACTAAATGAGAATCTTGTTTCGCCAAAGGACGTACACCTCATGTCTTGGTCCCAAGTCTGCTAAACAATGGCTACTAACAAGGATCAACATGACCTGTACACACACCAGAGCATCCCCCTCACTGTGCACAATTCCTTGATCAGTTCCCAATCTCCACAATTTCCATTTTCCCCATCCACCTACGAACTTCATATTCCCAATCCCATGTACTACTGAACGTAGTGCAATAACATCTGGCCAAGTGTCAAAGGGCGATGTTTCTACAAAGCCGCTTGTGGTGTTTTGTACTTCTTTGTCAATGCTTCTTGGGTTGATTCCTCCAAGCGTCAACAAAGAGGGGCCAATGAAACACCACAAAATTTTGAGCTTAGTACTCCTCCAACAAGAATCAAGCTAAGTCATGATGCTCCCGAGCATGACTAAAGCTTGAAGACCTAGCAAACAGCTTCAAACGGAGTCGAACCGAGTAAGAAATGGTTCCCCGAGACCCACAGAAGACTACGGTGGCATCCAGAATCAAACCATATTTTTAGCTCAAAATACTTGGTTTTACTCAGCATGCAGCGTGCATGCCAGCGTATATGCCTAACGTGCACGCCTAGCATGCAACTTTAAAAATTACCCGAAACAGGCACTCCAGAGCAAGATTGTCACAAGGCATCAATTCTCAGAGGTAGAGCAATTGTTAGGCATCATCATGGGCTCAAGAAAATTGGGTTTTGACCTCAAAATCATGCACTTTGGGGTTCACACACTGAGCATGTACATCTTGTATGCCCGGTGTGTATGCCCGGCATGTACGCCCAGCGTGTATCAATAGAAGACATCAACAGAACCATGTCAAATCAATTCCAAGAATACCTGCAAGCAGCACTCTCGTGACATCTGAGCCCAAACATGAGGGCCAAATTGAATGCTTCCTATTGTAACAGTAGTTTGTAAAAATGAATTCTTTTGTTTTAGTCAAATCTGTATGCTGAATTCACACGCCAGCGTGTACAGGCTGGCGTTCAGCAGCACATGTTGGCATGCAGCATGCTACACACTTGTAAAATTTCATTCGGTTGCACCCGGTTGATGCTCCACATGTCATCCAATCCAAAATTTCAGTATTCCATATCCAATCACCCCATCCCAAATCCGAATTTAATGCCCAAAACTTGTACAAAAACCCCGATTTTTGACCAGATCAGGGTTCGAAAATTGGAAGAAATCCTGGCAAGAATCTGGGCAATCCACACTGAGAACATTCGCGACATCCACCCTATACACTGGACTTGGACCCTGCACGCTGAGCATACAGGCTCTACGTTGTGCCTGCAGCCTGAACTAGCATGCTATCACACCCCTGCATTCATCGGGGCTCTTCGTTCGCCTTGTGTTAGATCCACAACTGCGTCCAGACTGGTGCATCGTAATTTTTATCATCCAATAGTATTGCTGCATTTTCAGCCAAGATTTGTCATAGTTTTCATTCGCATTTTTTTTTATTATCTCTTATTTACATTCATGCATGTTGATTTACATTTTCATACCATTTACGTATAACCCGGCATATCACGCGTCAACATATGTTTGGGGAAATCCTTATCTGATCCGCGTGCAGACCACCCAAGGTACTCTACCTTCATCAGTCCCAGCTCATCCTCAAGCGAAGGTAAGGTCTTCTGTGTCTGTCTATAAATCTCTCAACGTATATTTCATTCCAACCACCGAAAATTTCAAACAGTACACCCTAGGGTTTATGCCCATGGACAATTATCAGAGATGACCACCCATCAAATTCAAAGGTTAAGTAGCAAAAGAGGAAGGAGAACTGAAGAAGAGAGAATATTTTGAAGAGTATAACAAAGATCCATCAATAAGGAAATGCCATGTGTAGATATGCGATAAATAGGAGGATGAAACCTTGGAAGATATCATCCAAAAGAAGACTCTACCAACCCAAAAATTAGTGAATGGTTTAGCAACCAAGGTAGAGAAAATGTGGGATTCAATGGACGAAAATTTTTCTATCGCCCTAGAGATCATAGAAGAGAAGATTGAACAAGCACTCAAAAAGGACAAGATAAAGAAGAAGAAAAGAGACTATGGATAGAAAATTTAAGAGCACAAAGGAAATGTTGCTATTATTGAAGGGTATACTAACTCTAGCTCAAAGGAAGAAGAAGGGTGCATGGTGTGCTAGTATGAACATCCTAAGGGATGTTTCCCTATTATGGTCCACTTGCAAGAGTCTAGGGCATATGTGCTCAATCCAAGTTGTTTAAAAAAGAAAATGCCAAGATGGTTACCTTATTATCAATTTAATCTTAGATAACCTTTCCAACCAACATATTACCCAAGTAGAGCTTACCCTCAACTCTCGCTCGGATCACCCTCAATTCATTTTGGATCCCATAATGCTATATCATGTGGAAGCTCAAAAACAAGAAGTGATATAGGTAAGAAATCTTCAGGCTTAGTGGTTATTCATACTAGATAAAGAATCAGAGGTACAAGCAAGAAGTAGCTAAGGGATGCTTGATAGAGGAATGCTTCTAAGGCGCAATGAGTAGCACTTAGGATTTCTCTCCTTTGATGCCTCTTAGCTATTCGAAGACACATATTTATAGTTGAGACCAGGCCTCTAGACTCTTTAACTCAATCTCATCTAGCTCACAAACCACTAGCTATGTGGATGACAACTCAAAAGACACTTAGACAAGATAAGGATAGAATACCTTATCTTTTACACTGTAAACCTTCATATTGTAGATCTACTTTAAGTACAATAATTTATAAAATGGTAGATAACATTATTTACATTAGGTGTCTCCTAGGAAATCATAGTTGTTGTGGGATCCTACTTCATCATCTAGAGATGGAGAATCCCATATCCTTTTATGAACTAGAGGTTCTAGTGCACCGACAAGATATGTTTAGGTTTCACGTCCACTATGCATCCTCATGTAGGAAAATCATCCATCCATTAGGGAAAGATCTAAAGATGCTAGTTGTAACGACAGAAAACGTCGGCAGCTGGAAATACCGATCGAGGTTCTGTGTATACAGTTTTAACCACAGATCCGCGCGAGGGCTATGCTGGAAAAAGTGAATCCGTGGCGCCCTGAACGGTCTTGTCGATCAGGCAGGGACTTATAGGTCAGTAAAATGATGAAGATTACGGATCTTTGCGTGCTGCGATTTGATTCGGGGGATCGTGAAATGGGAGGAAAACGACGTGGATGGACCGCTACAATGATAACATCAAACACGCCGAAGAGATGCTAATCAGGAGAGAAACGCGTGATTTTCAAAGATCTATGCTTCGATTTTTGAAAGAATGTATGATTT
>MNCI01037161.1:48872-63873 GCA_015680685.1 Gnetum montanum | reverse complement strand
CTAATTTACGCTCACTACGCAGCTGCGCGTAACGAAGCGTAAATAATGTGCAACTTACGCTCACTACGCAGCTGCGTGTGACAAAGCGTAAATAATGTGTAACTTATGCTCACTACGCAGCTGCGCATGATGAAGCGTAAACAATGCCTAGCTTTAATGATGAAATACGCAATGGTACGTACCGCCGCGTAACGAGCGTAAAAACAAGTTATTCATACGCCATGAGAAAAAGTGTCACACTGTTATGCTCCTCTAGACTCTGCCTTCGACTACTTTGGAGCTTATTACGCTTGTTACGCTGCCGTGCGTAATAGAGCGTAAACTTATCCCTGAACAAAGCTGATGCACACTTTTACTTGAATTGCGAATCTTTGCCTGAGGCTGACTCATAATTTTCACGGTGTTTCACTAGTTAATAATGATATTGATGGCCAAGATTCTCACTACTATGTTGGTTTCAAGTATAGATCTCATTATGGAAGGAATACCTAAATTGTGCATTCCAATATACTCTTCTAGAAATACAAGAAGTTAAAAGATAGAATGGGGATTTCCCAAATATTTCTATGTAGAATGCTCTAGCCTGTAGATCACCATAAAACAAATAGTCTCCCTAAACCTCATTATAGTTTCTAGGAACCTCATTATGATGATTACAAAGGGTTTTGGGATAATGTTTAGGATAATGGTAAAGGTTATGACCAGACTGATGCCACCAAGTCCAAAAGATATCATTGGGTAAGATCCAAGGATTAAGTTCAATTTCATAAACATGCAATGGACTAGGCTTAAATCTAGGCTAGTTAAACATGTTTTGTGAGGCAAGGAAATACAAACATTGAAATTCAATTTGAATCTTGAATCTAATCCTGTGATACAGATTACCTCTAAATCTGGATTTTGCAAATTCAACCCAAATTTTTAATCTTATAGCCTGTGAGATATACCTGACAAGCCAATGAAAGCTTTATCTCTAGGAATCTTGAAAAGATTCTTGAGTGAGTGTTTCCATTTGAGTTTCTCATCTATTACAATTTCTAATGAATTCAAAAGATCTAAGTACCCAGCCTTCCCTTATTATCAAATTTAAAACAATATTCAAAAATTAGTAGCTTTAGAGAGTTGGAACTCTCTAGTTAGAAAATCTGCAAGACTATTATGCTTGCCATTAATAAATTCTATTTTAAAATAAAAATTAGCTACATATAATGCCCATCTAATTAATTGAGTATGAGTAACTTTATTCAAAACTTTGGAACTTAAATATTTATCAAAATGTTTTAAATCACTTCTTATTATAAACTATACATTTTGGAGAAATAGCCTAAATTTTTCTATGCCTTTCACTATGGCAAGAAGCTCTTTGTAAGTACTATGATAATTTTGTTGAGATTTATTGAACTTTCCTGAGGCATAGCTACTACATATCTAGATCACATTGTCTTTTTCTTCCTTGAGCAACACCCCAAAATTCATAAGAAGCATTAGTTTCTAGAATTAATTTACCATCTATTGGTAGCTAAAGCTTTGGGATCTTGTTGCACTTTTGTTTGATTAAAGAAACTTTATCTATATGTTGCTTTGTCTATGTTGGAGGATTTTTCCCTAACTATTCATTTAAGAGCTATTTATCTTTGACAAGGTTTTTTTAGAATCCAAATACATAATTAACAAAATCAAGAAATCTCTAGAGTTGTGTTTTATCCTTGATTTCATTTTGAAACTTTCTAATAGCTTCAAGGATATGATATTGTAAGGCTATCGTTCCATTAGTGATTTGTAATCCTAAAAACTCTATAAAATCCTTTGCTATTTACATCTTAGTTGGAGGTAAGACTAGTCCATTATCATCGAATATCTTTCAAAAGGTCTCAAAATGTTTCAAGTGTTGTTTAGGGTTCTTACGCGTAACTAATATGTCATCTATATAGACCAAAATAAAAGAATACATACCAAAGATCTAGTTCATACATCTATGGAAGATTGAGGGAATAGTTTTGATACCAAATGGTAAAACATTCCACTCATATAGGCCTCCTAGAATGGTAAAGGTAATTTTTCATTAATCTTGTGGTTCCACTTGTATCTGCCAAAACCCTTACTTTAGATTAAACTTGAAATATACATTAGTATGAAGGAGCCTTTGGAACAAATCATCTTTGTTTGGTATTAGATGTTGGATTAGTTTTATTAGATCATTCAAGGATTTGTAATTTTCTACAAGCTTTTTCTTCCCTCTTACCTATTCAACTCAGTTATTAACATAGAATGCAACACAAGCAAACATAATAGTGTTGGATTGTATATGTCTCTTTTCCAACAATAATTAGATTTCTAAATCACATTCTTTCCTTAATGACAGTAGCCTATTGATGTGGTGTGCCTTAGTTTTTATCTTTATATTTTCTTTAAACTATATTCTACACCAATGTTCCTTTTTATTCCTAAAGATTGTTGGATCATCATTGGCTAAGGCTAATAGTTTTTCTTTTAGATTATTAAATTCTATTTCTAGCTTATTTACATTATTAACTATCCATTACGTATTTGGTTGTTTAATAGAAGACTGTGTAGATGGAAATCTATTGTCATACTAATCTTGTCTTGGAAATCTTTCTCTTGTCAAGCTTAAATACGTTGATCCTACAACATATGACTCAAAGTGTTGTAAGTTACTATTAAAATAAGCAAGTCATAAGATTTAATTTCATAGTGTAAAACCATGAACTTAAGTATTTTTCCCTTCATAGTTTGTATAGGTATAATAGCCTTGTACTGACTACACATCCTTTAAGTGTTAAACCTAATATAATTTTTATTAGTCTCTTCCCGAAAATGAGAAGGTATGATATTTCATTTGGAAATGGATATTTTGCTCTGGAATCTATTAAAGCATCTACAATATATGCTTTATAATTCTTAAACTTAATTAAGAATGTATATATAGGTAGAGTAGTCTTTGCCTACGAGTTAGTATTTACTTTATTTATAGGCATGGCCTTAGTTTCTATGTGATATTGTTCTTTCTAAGAAATTTCTCCTATCCTTTCTAAATCTTCTATTTCTTGAGTAGCCCATTGGATAAGAGTACAGAGTTGTTCTATTCATGCTAATCTAAGAAGAGAATCATTTAGATGTGAAGGCTTATAAGTTGAGGATGATGTTCTTTGTTTATGCTTTTTATTTTTATCTTTTAAAGGTCCTTGACTATCCAAACTTTCATATTTAGATTCTGGCTCTATTTTGTATGACTTTGGGTACTTAAACCACCTTTTCTCGATTAGAAATCTTTGCTCTTCTAAACCTTGTTTTTTCTCTTCTATTCTCCTTCTTAGAGACATTATCTTATTTATGTCACTTATTGGAATATCTTTTATTTTTTTTCTAGATTTTCTAATCACTATTTTAATATTTTATCTGGAGGGTCCCATTCTACAAGATCTAAGGACTCTGCATTAAAAGAAGGTGTATCTAAATGTCTAGGTGTTTCTAATCATCATTGTTGTCTACCACTAGTATTAATCCTACCAAATCTTCTATGACAATTCATGGAATAGACAAAGTNGATTCTTAAAGAATATCCCTAGGTTCAAGTGGAGTATTTTCATCAAGAATACAATCAAAATATTATTTTAAAAGATTATAGTGCTCAATGAAGTTGACCTTTTTGGTATATTCTGATTTCTTGGGACAATCAAAGTGATTACCTTTACATAAGTAACACTTAATGTTTGATTTTCTTAATTTCATCTTTTGATGTTTAAAAATTCCTCTAAATACCCTATAAGGTTGGTTTGAGTATTTGGATTTTCTTGAGGTTCGTTAGACCTTTTGGATCTTCTTTTCTGCTTTTGACAATAGTTAGTAAATTGCTTAGACTAATAATCATTTTCAATACAAAGTTTATTATAGAATGGATTTTCCATTTTGCGTTCTATTTTCTTCATGTTCCTCTAATTTTTCATATGATAACATATATTCTTATTAACATTTTCTAAGAATTGTCTTATGGTGCTAAAACTCATACAATCTAGGGATTTTTCTTATTGTTGGAGCTCAATGTGATATTTATCATAGAAAGGTTAAGGCATGGCTCCTAGTAAGTGTTCCTTAGCTAACCTATCATGCATTAATTTACCCCTATAGTACCACTCTTTCATAGTATCTAGGAAAGGTGAAAGGTTTTGTATTTTATCTAGTTTTTCCTTAAAGAGCCTTTGTCTATAATTTATATCATAATCATACTTATCTCCTATAAATTCTTTAGTAATTGCATTAATAAATAATATAGATGGTCCATTTAATAATTCCATTCTAATACTAACATCTATTTGATTCAACCATTATCTTAAATTACCTATGAATTTAAATACATAATTCTAGATGGTATGCTTAATAGATTTCATGTCTAGAACAACTTGTCTATCAATAAAACCATTTATACGATCTATGATCTTTTTTCATTTAGCTATGTCTAGTTTGTCCATACAAAATTCAGGATCCTTTTCACTCAAAAGGCAAGAAGAGACCTAAGGATATTCTTCAGGGTTTCCTACATAGACACCTAGCATTTGTAATGATGATACTTCTTTAGAGTCTAACTGAGAAGTCTGTTATTAATGCTCAAACTCATAGTCCATGACTTGTGAAGAACCCTCATTGGCATTTATCTTTCCTTTATCCTTTTCTATAGGTGTAAACTTTATCTTTGGTCATCTAGGTGGTGAACTAGGATTTGTCCCATAGTCTAGAATAGACTCTATTTTACCTATGGATGTTGATGTTTTAGATGTTTATTTTGGAATCCATATTTTTTCTATATTTTAAACTTTTTCATATCATCCTCAAATCTTGGCATGTTATTCATATCAAGCCATTTGATACAACTATCCCTCACATGCCTAATTGGAATATGTATAGCTTCCTAGATGTTAATCATACTTCATGTTGCCATCAAGGGTTTATCATCATAATTAGGTTCGTGAACTCTATTATAGTAATGACCCCTTCTATGTTCATGCCTTTCTTGATCCTCTCTTCTATCCCTATGTCTTCTTTGTTCAAAGTCTTCAATTTCCTCATCAATGTACCATGAACAATTATAATGACGATCATGAGCCCTTCTTTCCTCTCTATCATAGTCCCAATGCCCTTATCTCCTTCTATCAAAGCCCATTAATGATCGTGAAGATTCAAATGAGGTAGTAGGAGAACAGTGCTAGCTTGTCCTCCACATATGACTCTAGTATTCTTCTTTGTGAGATCCAATAGGAACTCTTGGCCTTAAGTCTTGATTATGCTTTGAGTCTTTTGCCTCCCTTCTAGTTGTATTTGCTAGGGTGGAGTGCAATTGGACTTTGATAGGTTCCTCCAATCAGATGATAGGTGTTTGCAAATGAAACTCATGATCCTAGTGGAGTTTTTCAGCAATGAATGCATCACCATTAAGCTCTTCCAAGACAATAGGAAATTTAACTTTCTTTCCTTTGCTTTACTCATGTCTGGTCTCCATGACAGTATCCCATCTTAATTTCTCATCAGTGAGCTCATTGGATCTAGTCATGTGTTTGGTCACATAATACCCTCCAATTACATCACTCAATTTCATCCCCTTGAGAGTAGTTTGAAGCATGATGGACATTGAATGTTGTCATGGTAGAACAATGTTACCTTGAAGATCTCTCCACCTTAGTTACCTATCTTGATGAAAGAGAAAGGTAAAGTCAAGATAATAAGGGTCATGATGAGCATATGAAATCCTTACTTGCATTGGCATACTTCAATATTCTTCTTCATTGATTCTATCATTACCTCTTTGTGGTTCTTTGACAAGTGGTAATTGATCATTTGGTGAAGCCATGTTATTATTTTTAGACATTTTGTTAGGAGTGCTTAATTTTTTGGAATTATTAAAAGGTCATGATTATAACTTTAGATTCCAAGTACAACAAATTTTATGAAATCAATTACTTACCATACATTAACTAGTCCTTGGCAACAATGCCAATGATGAGTAGTGGAGTTATCCAACACACAACCATACAAGTCATAGGTGTTCACATGTGACCAAATCATAATCTATGGATGAGACAATGTTAATATGCTAGTATTTGGTTTAATTTTAAGACTGTTATCTTCCCATGTGGAGCTAGTGAAGTCTAATCATATGGTTTAGCTCATCATGAGGTATATGATAATTGATGTTGACTGGCCATTGCTACTCCTATCAAACATAGTAAAATGGAAATATATTCTAAGTTTAAGCAAAAAAAAGTAACAGTTCTATCCTAACCTAAGGCGATAAATATCTATTCCTGAGTTTCTATACATGTCCTAGACATATGTAATCATTACTAGGATTACCAAATACTTTGCTACTAGGCGAATCAAGCGATAATACTACTAGGTTACCAAACAATCACACTTAACACTCAAAATCAATCGTATTCATTCCTCTTACAATAATTATAAAAGTAAAGGACATGGAAAAGTAAAGTGTAAATTTAGTAAATAGGAACCATTAAGATAAGTAAGCAATAAACATTATTCTAACTGAAAATAGTAAACTACGAAAATGCTACAATAGTATGAAATAGCTCAATCTTTATTGCTAGTTACACTCGTATCCAAGTTCAAGATGTTCAAACAAAGACTCCATTCACTAAATCACACTACACTATGGGAATTCACACTTCTAAGTGCTTGAGACTAAATTTATGAAATAACACTAACAAAGCTTGGCTACTATGGAATGAAACTTACACAGATCTATGCACCCAGGTGTTGTATTTATAGGTTGCACACATCTGTCGATATCATTTATATGATGACATAGCTTGTGCTACGATATCGTAGTTATGATATCCTTGTCAACTAAAAATTAACTTTATGAACTTGATTTTCCATTAGGTACCCATTGCACATTAATATTAGATCCTTGTAATAATATATACCTTAAACTTCTTATTCATTATTAGTACATAACCTCCACTAAAAGACCTTAGCCATCAAATACAAAGATGAATACATTCTTAAATGCATGTTTTCTCATTGGTTAATTCTATTCAACATCTATACATATAAACATAAATTTTCATGTGATATTTATACAAATGACTTCTATGTACAAGCATACACTTATAAACAACACATGCATGTCACATGTACATATATACATGCTTTATATGTGTATATATATGATGCATATATATATACACATGCATGTAGTTTTGTTTTCCTTACTAGAATCTACAAATTCCATTACAAATCATGATAATAGAAACTTCCATTTAGTCGAACAAGAATCATGCTATAGAAAAATTTTAGTTATAAAAAATTATCAAACATTTGGTCAAACATTTTCATCAATCATAAAATGATCCAAAATTTTAACTCAAGAACATACAAAATTCTAATATATTGGGTTTTAAAAAGAACCTTTAGCAATAAGAATTTTCCAATATTTCAACAACAATACCAACAACAAGCTAAAAGAGAATAACATGAATTCCTTGGTTTATTTTCCTCGCAACATTTTCTATTTTACATTGGCCACATTAGCTTTTTTCCTTTTCCTTGCATCATAAAAAGTTGGATTTTCTTTGTAGTTTACACTAAATATTTTAATTAAGATTAGGGAAGGATTTCATACAACCATCTATTTTCTTGTTTTTTCTCAAACACATTTTCTTTGCATTCTAGAACTATGTTTTTTTTTTATCAACTCAAGTAGATTGAATTTAGTTATTTATCCTATAAATGCATGAATAAAATCATAAAAATTATTTACAAAAATATTTTAAACTTATGTTCTTCATATTTTCTTCGTTAAAATGTAGTAAAAAGGGCTTTCATAGTTTTATTATTGTTGAATATAGTCTTGTAGCAACATATATTATTTCATCTTCTTAGCATACATATTTATATTTACATTTAATATTTTTGTATATGATTTTAAGTTCATTAAACTTATTTCATCATGCAATCATTTGAAATTCTTAAAAATAATCTATAAATGTTCAAGTTCTTGTTTGATCTACAAGTGAAGTTAAACCATTCAATGCCTCCTCATGTTTCAATTGTTGTATCATATGTGGAGTAAGGTATAGAAGAGAAAAAGAATTTTCTTAATTGTACACAAGATAAGATCCTTCACTATCAAATATAATAAGATTCTCCATTTACTCTTACTTTATACCCTCAATAAATAGTAAAGGTTATAAAAAAAATTATTCACATCTCAATATGGGAAGGTAGAAAATGAAAGCCTCTCCTTCATCTTTATTGAAGAAGTAAGGTTATTAAACCTTATTAGTTGAAAGTTTTACGCATACTCACCCTTCATAATATATACCTCCTTACTTAACTATCTACCATTAATAAAATTATAAATAATTATATCCAACCATGGATTAGGAGAACCTACAAAAGGGCTCATAGCCTCTAAAAATAAAATATTTCCTTTAGTTTATTACCCATAATGCAATTATATCAAGATATTATTTTGATAGCAAAACATATGATAATTAATGTAATGTATGTTTTTTATTGCACCACCATAGAAGAAACTCATCATATTCGATATGGTTGCATGTTCACTTACTTCATTTAAACTATACTTCACTTTAAATAGAGATATCACTTCCTCATTGCATATTCTAAACATTTTTATTTTTATTTTTTGATAATTTCTTGCTATCTCTTAGCTTATGTCTTTACCTTCACATTCTTTTATTAATATTCATTAAGTTATATGCTATTTTAAGAGTTGTTATTAGATTGGTATGATTGTTTAATCATTTAGTTAATGAAGATTTATCTATTTTCTGTGCTATTTACATGTATCATTAGTTGTTGTTTGATCAATGGTACTATTATTGATGTTGGACTATGTTAGCTCATATGTTGGTTATTGCTTATGGATTTTGTTTTGTGAAAAGCTATGTAAAATGACCATTATAAATAACAGTGGTGGCTAATTCTATCATATTTCATTTCATTTCATATTTATGTAATGCATTTATTTGATCTTTAATTTCTAGGATTATGCTTCTTACTTTGAAAAGGATACTATAATTATTTACTTCAATTGATATTCTTGCTTCATTGGATACTAGTTTTAATACTTTGGATCATCATCACCATCCTAGCCCTATTTGAAGAATGTGGAAGTTTATATTTATTGAATAAGAAATATTTTCTTCCCCCTTAGTAGTGATTGTCTATGGTGTTAAATGATGTTATACTTGCATTTTATTATCTTGATATATTGATTATTGAAATTTTGAAAGATGGTTGTAAACCATTTAATAAGCTACATATCCTTTAACTATGTTCTTAGGATAGGTTAAGTACATGACAACAAATAAGTGCTTAGATAGCATCTTGCTACTATAGGATAAGTTAGGAGGTGTTATATAAGTGTAAAACAAATAAGGATAAATAAGACATTTGGACATAATAAAGGAAACTTGAGAAACTTTTTTGAAAGTTAGGTGCATGACAATAAAAAGATAATCAACTAATTGGAGATTGAAAAGGTCATCAATTAGAATAGTTTCAAAGCAAAGGTCTTTTAATAAACATCATTTTAATTGGAAGAATTCTTAATGAAATTCTATTGTTACTTATGAAGGACATATTCAATACTTATAACGATATGTATATATGAATACTAAAGAAAGGCAATGCATAGTATAAATAATTAAATACTTTTGATTTTACATAGGGACCTATATATAGATAATTGAGAAAAAGTCTTTCATGGATTAGGAAAAATGCATGTTTTATAAATTATGAAGCACTTGACTTAAAAGTTCAAGAATAAGATATATGAATTTATTGTATAGTTAAAAGTTTTTGTTTTGCATTGGTGATCATGGTCATAAATGAAGAAACATGTTGAAGATAATTTATAAAACATTATTATATTGTAATATAACTTTAATTCATCTCTTAAGAAAATAAAAGTTATAAGTTTTAACTTATAAATTATACCTAACCAATAGGGGCCATAAATCACAGTTACTGGCGTATGAATTTATGCCCATCACTCTGCAGCGTGAACGCCGTAACACCGCCATTCTTGCCGAGGCCAGATTTCGATAGCAGAGTAAAATCTTTAACGCACCTTTCCTGCTTAGGTTTCCCTCCCAAGGTGGCTTGTTTATTTATACCTTCTGCAACCGCAATGGAGGTAGTATTCATGTTTGTTTGTAGCATTAGCATTTAGGATTTCTCTGATATGTATGATCTTTCCTGCATCCTGTTCGTCAAAGGAGACGATAGAGCAGTAAAAGATGATTTCTTGCATCCTGTGCTCTATTTTCATCTACGTTGCCTTCCTTTTCACATGGCTGCTCAGTTACACCCTGCCAAACATGCTCTATCTGCTTCACAAAGCAATAGAGTTCAAACGTGATCAGCTGTTTCAGAATTTATGCATGGCATATACCAACAATGGCTGCGTCCTGTGTGACAAGAGCAGTGGATGCCATCATGGACACTGTCAACAATCAACGAAGCAGCTGGATTGGCAGCATTATATCGGCTGACTGAAATTGAATTTTCAGTAAAGTCATTTTAGATTTAGGAAACAGCTGGATTGACAACATTATATCGGCTGACTGAAAGTGAATTTTCAGTAAAATCATTTTAGATTTAGGAAACCTTGTAGATAATAATGAGGTATTAGCTTAGTCTTAAAGATCTTGACTTGACTTTACAATCAAAATTTTACTGGGTAATACCGAGTCTTAAATTTAAAAAACAAAAAAAAATAAAAACAAAAAACCTTTTTAAAATGACTTCTGAAACGGCGGTGGTTGAAGATGGCAACTGGAGCGACTGCAACTGGAGTGTCGGCAGCTGGACCGACTGAAACTGGAGTGTCGGCAGCTGGACCGACTGAAACTGGAGCGACGGCAGGAGCGGAGACTACAGGAGCGGAGACAGCAGGAGCGGCGACATCAGAAACGAAGGCAGGAGCGGAGGCCCCAGGACAGGATGCAAGCGGGCCCGGGGGGAGCGGCGACATCAGAAACGAAGGCAGGAGAGGAGGCCCCAGGACGGGATGCAAGCGGGCCCGGGGGAGCGGCAGACGGATGCTGCAGAGTCGAAACAGAACTAAGAATCAAAGTCAGAAGCCCAGACGCAAACACGGTGGCAAGATTGGAACGCAGCAGCCTGATAGGAAAATTTGTGTCTGAAGGGGCTCGACCTCGCATCGATCTGATCCGACGCTGGGCCCGGAACGCTTCGGGGTTAGACTCGGTGACGGTTTCCTGCCTGGGCCCGGAACGCTTCGGGGTTAGACTCGGTGACGGTTTCCTGCCTGGGCCCGGAACGCTTCGGGGTTAGACTCGGTGACGGTTTCCTGCCTGGGCCCGGAACGCTTCGGGGTTAGACTCGGTGACGGTTTCCTGCCTGGCAGACGATCGCCTCCTGTTCTGTTTTGCCTCCTTGGAGGAGCGAGAGGAAGTCCTAGTGGGAGGATCTTGGTTCTACGAAGCATGCGGGCTGGCCCTGGCGTCCTGGCACCCCGGAGCCCACCGGGACCCGGCACTGTTTGCGCGAGCACCGGTCTGGGTACGACTGTATGGCCTTCCCCTCGAATACTGGTCGCCAGTGTTTCTGCGATCGCTGGTGGATCTGTTCGGCGATTTCATCAAGTTTGACCACTCCACTGCCATTATGGATCACCTGGGGTTCACGAGGTTTTGCGTCTGGCGATCTCTCCTTACGAAGGAGCCAGTCGAGGAACTGGTTCTCGTCACGGACCTCGATGAGGAGCGGGTCCGGGTACTGTTTGAGAACCAGCCGATGGCTCAGGCCCAGCATCGGCCGGGGAGCAACCTAGGCAACCCAGCAGGGTACACGGCCATACCTAATGACGGATGGTGCGTTGTCGGCAAGAAAGGCCGAGTCGCCAACAAGAAACCGCCGGCACCCAAAGATGGGGCTCACGTCCGAGGAAGGGCGCTACCTTGAAGGGAGCGGCCTCCAAGGCTGCACCAAGCAGGGTACCACTCTCTGGAGAACAACCGGAGCTAATCTTGAAGGGAGCTCACCATGTGGAGCCGTCGGGGACGGGTCGGGGTACCGCGGCCAGTGTGACGAGCAAGTCATATTTTCACGCGCTGGTTGGGACCGGTGCTCTGCACTCCGCGGAAGACCAGCCAAAGCCCTCTCAGGCAGGGGTAGAGCCGCGGCAAGGCTCTCACGGAACACCCTGCATCCCCATGTCGAGTGGGGCGGGCCCTTCCCAAGGTGGTCTATGCCTGCCACCAGTCACGAACCGAATTAACACCAGTCAGGGTTCGGTGTGGCTCAGCTCCCTTCCCGACGAGACGAGGAGCCTACGCAAACAAGGAATGACAGTATCCCTTCACACGACAAAGGTAGGACGACCGGACAACCACACCTGCCGACATAAGGCCACGTAGCTTTTCGTGGATTTGGGAGTGCAACCCATGCTCCAGGAGGTGTACCAGTGTTCCATATCTCCACGAAGGTCCTTTCCTGGAACTGCAGGGGCCAGGGTACCCCATACAAGCGACATACCCTACATTGTTTGGTGCGAGATGAGAAGTGTGACATTGTATGCCTGCAAGAAACAAAACTTCAGCAGACGGAGACTCAGACTCTCCTTTGGCCAGGGTGGCACAGCCACCTGGCGTCCAGCAGGGGGTGCGCGGGTGGTCTTGCGATCCTAACCAAGGCGAACTCGTACGTCCTGGATACGTTCGACTGGTGCATTACAGTGCATCTGCCCGGGCCAGACGTGTGGGTTACCAATCTGTACGGCGCCCAAGGGTGGTAGGCACGTCTTCAAGAGCTCTCTCGGGTCGCGGGGCTGGTTCCCAAGAAGGCCAACTGGTTACAGATCAGCGATTTCAACCAGAGGCTCTTCTCCTGGGAGAAGACCGGTGACAATTTGGCGGAGCCCCAGGGGCAACCGAAATGCTCGCCCTGTTACAGCAGTATGAACTGACTGACATAGAAATCGCTGGCTGCAAGTACACCTGGAGCAACCGCAGACAAGGCGCCGCGAGGGTCCAATCCCGAATTGACCGGGTGTGGGCCAGTGAGAAGTTGCTTAATGATTGGGATATCCATGTATACGGAGGTGCCCGCATGGCCTCTGATCACTGGCCCATCTTCTGCCAATTGGAGCGGGGAGAGTTCCAGCAACCACGTACCTTCCATTTTGAGCGCACTTAGATCCGCAAGCCGTGGCTAGAAAAATTGGTGCAGGACATCTGGCAAAATTACAACGCATCGGTGGACCCATGCAAATTTCTCAAGAATGGGTTGAAGACCCTAAAGCAGCAAATTAAAAATATCGGCCCAGCAGAGAAATATAGGTTCAAAACCTGCAGAAGTCAGTTACAGGCCAAATTGCAGGCTATCCAATCGCAGCAGGAGCAGCAGGAGAGAGGGGCAGACCATAAAAGGGAGGAACTCGCCCTGCAAGCCGAGCTTCAACTTCTTCACCACGAGGAGGAGTACTGGCATCAACGGGCCCGTGTGCAATGGCTGAGGGCAGGGGATCGGCACACCAAATTTTTCTTTTCGGCTGCGAAGGCGCACAGCGAAGCCCGGAATGGACTGATGCAACGCCTCCTACAGGGTGAGTTACCTCCGCGAGCTGGCAGCCTCCTGCATTACTAGCAATAGGTCTAGGAATGGCAGCCAACGGACCCGATTTCGGTGCCCATGGACAAAGTTTTAAATCTGGCCGATAATTTCCGGCTCCTGCAGCCATTCACGCTCCAGGAACTTCATGATGCGCTACAGAAAATGCCAGCAAACAAGGCACCAGGGCCAGATGGCTGGCCCATTGAATTGTTTCGTGATTTTGAGGATGTTCTCGGGAAGAACCTACTGGATGCTTTTAATCACATGTTGGCGTGGCGTCAGGTCCGAAAAGAAATTAACTACTCGCGTGTGGTATTGCTGCCGAAGATGGAGAATCCCACCTCCCCAGGTCATTTCCGTCCCATCAGTGTCTGTAACTCTCTGCTGTGGTTATTTTCTGGCCTACTCGTGGCCAAACTGCGACCGCTCATGACGCGTCTCGTGGGTAAGCACTAGGCCGCTTTTATGAAGGGCCATCACCTTCAAGACCAGGTCCTGCTGCTCCAGGAGATTCAGCACTCCCTTCGGACGACCAAACTTCCTGGCCTCTACATCAAGTTAGACATTACCAAGGCCTACGATTCAATCAGTTGGGTCGCCTTAAGGTCTGTGTTGCTCGCTAAAGGGTTTGACCAAGCTTTTGTTGACCTCTGCCTGCAAATCCAGCAGGGAGGACGGTACTCGTTAGATATTGATGGGCAATTGTGGGGCTTTCATGGGACCGGACACGGGCTTCGCCAAGGAGACCCACTCTCCCCGCTCCTCTTCCTGATGATGATGGACCTCCTACAAACGTACTGTACGGAAGAAGGGGTCTAGGGGTTAAATGTGCACGGCATTCATTGTCTCACTGCCCATTTCATGGATGACACCATGATCTACACCAGGGCCGCGGTTCTGCAGGCCAAGGCGATTTTGAAGGTGCTGGATCGGCTGCACCGGGAAGTGGGCCTGGTGCCCAACCCCGGGAAATCAGCTTTATTTTTCACCCACACTCATCCCTCGGTGCGCAGCAAAGTCATCCAAATCCTAGGGATTCTGCCGAGTATCTAGCCATTCCCATGCATAACTGGCACAGACAACGAACCTGGCAAGCGCTCATTGCGTGAATTCAGAAACGCGCAACGCACTGGACAAATAATTTCCTGTCCCGCAAGGGGAAGATGGTGCTGGCGTCTGTGGTGTTGCGGGGCATGGCGAGGTTTGCTGCCTCGATGGCCTCCCCGCCCCTTGGAGTCATCACCAAGATTGACCAGATTATTCGCGATTTTGTTTGGTCTAGCGGTAAGGGGGGCAAAAAGATGCACCTTTTGGCTTGGACAAAAATCGTGCAGCCCTGGTACGCGGGGGGGGGGGGGGGGGG
>MNCI01037161.1:27110-48856 GCA_015680685.1 Gnetum montanum | reverse complement strand
TAGGGCATCATAGGCTCCTTCAGCGCCTGGTCACTGACAATGAGGACCCCTCCCTCTGGGTTCAAATCCTAAGGAAGAAATACAGCCCTTGGACGGCAGCCAACTCCTACTCCCACATTTGGAGGCAGCTCTGCACATAGGCCAGATCAATGGACAGCGCTGAGGAGATCTATCTGCACCCCCATCAGCTCCTTCAGAAACTGTTCCTAGCTGATCCGCGCTGGATGCGGCTGTGGAAGGGTATCCTCCTGGAAAAAATTAAAACCTTTGGGTGGCTGATCCTCCATCAGGCCCTCCCTGTTCGCACCGCTCTGCAGTCACGGGGCCTGGCAATCAGTACTCAGTGCCCTATGTGCAGAAACGCTACAGCACTTCGTTCTTGAATGTCATGTGACTGCGCAGTTATGGAGAACGGCGAGGCTCCACACTCCAAAATTCTTAGGCAACTCGTCAACGCTGGTGGCACTCTGGATCCTGTGGCAGGCTAGGAATGATTGCATTTTTAAAGGTGCAGCACTCTCCCCCATGAGCATCCTTTCCAGAAAGATTTGTAAGCTTTGGCACGAAATTGCCTCCGCAATGGCTCCTCCCGTCACCTTCGAACCTTCCATCGCCAAACAGCAGCAGGCGCGAACGCGGCGGGGTTTAGGGGGGTCACTTTGCAAGGCGGGACCACCCCCCACGATGTTACCCAGGGGTGGATGGCCCCAGAACAGATCCTGGCAGAGGAGAGGCATGAGCTTAAAGCTGGAACCACTGACATAACCGGGGAACAAATCCCGAACCTCCCAATGCAGGCTTGGATTGAGAGCGCCCCCAACAATCACAGGACCGGCATCGCCCAGATCATTGATGAGAACAGACGCCACAGAGCGGCCGGGTCAGGACAGCCCAGTACTAGCAACAACTAAGTCCACGCCAGCCCAGTACTAGCAACAACTAAGTCCACGCCCCCGTCTCCCGGCCGGTTGCCGATGCAGGTGGACAGGGCGCCCTGGGAGGGATGTTCTTTGGGACGGTTCGATCTAATCTTTGTGGGTTGGGTGGCCTTCCGCAAGCTGGAGTGTCAATGGCGGGGTGGCCCTTGGGCAGCCCCGGGGATTTCCTTGGCAGGAGTGGGACCAGCGGCCCTGGCCCACGCTGTTCAGCTGTATAGCTTTTTTTTTTTTGAAATATACATTCGCTCGACCTTTTTCAAAGAAAAAAAAAAAAAAAATTTTGACTTCCGAAACTGATTCGATATGGTCTGATATATGTAACATGTCTCAAATAAAATTTTGAGTTTCAAAATCTTCCCGCAATTTGTTGAAATTATGACTTCAATAGTGGTGTAAAAGTAAGAAGTAAATTTTCTCTTCCATATTCTTTTTTTTTCTTTTGTATCGATGAGTTTGAAATTTTGCATATCCCTTGTATATTATATTAGGCTCAGTCTATGTTTCTTTGTGCCCCATATTCAAGCATGATAAGGTTTGCAAAAATATGTTAAATATTTATTATTCTATTCAAAAAAATTACATATTTATTGTTGTATCCAAAAAATTGAAACACATAAGTTTCAAAATGTTAAATTTTTTTAATTTGATTAACCTGAAAGAATGTCAAAGGCATTCAAGGTTATTCGGTATGTAACGTATTGTTTACTTTCCGTTTTTGACATTTTTGGTTTTATCCCTCTTCCTAAAGCTATTACCGTATAAGTTGTGAAACACAATTTGCGGCTTTATCAAAGCACTTCAGGTAATATATTAAAAGAACACAACATGGATTTCATTGAATTTCCAAATTCTTTTACTTACTTGATATGCTTAGTTGACTTTACAGATTCTTTCTGTCCCTGGGTTTCATTAAATTTAGTTTTTTGATAATTAAAATAAAATAATTTACTAACAATAAATTTAAAATAAAAAACAAATAGCCAAAGTTGTAATCACATGATTTACTTTAATAGCCAAACTACTATATGAACGCAGCAACCACGCTCATATGTGTATTTAATAGGAGTTTTGAAATAGTAGTTTTGTGTATATATGTATTCAAAGAAGCTTGAAGTTCGAGAAGTTCATTAAAGGTAATCCATTTTGATAACACTATCACATTATACTTGTAAGTTAGTATTAGGGATTACTGGAAAAGATTTGATTATACTTAAATAAGATATAAAAGTACACAATAAACATAATGCTTTTGATGTGACAAATATAAAAATTATAATTATGTCTTTATCATAACTCAAACTTCTTTATCATCATTATAGCCTTGTCCAAACAAAATGGAGTTGGCATCATCATTATATTGGATAACACAAGTTACATGTTTTAAGAATATTATAAAGTTAAGTTATTGTTTTTATTAAGTTTAGGCATATATAGTTATCAATGATTGTTAGAATAAAAAACTATCTCTCATACACCATATAGGCAACAAAATATTTTAGTATAATTTAAACAAAATATAATAATAGCATAGCATAGCATAGCTATTTAAATCAAATTTATAAAATACATAATCACAAGTCACATCCTTTACATATGTGAGATATGTGTACAAATATACATATATAATTATGATAATTTAAAATATATATAGATATTATTTTAAAAAATTTATATGATAAATTTACAAGTATTTTTCTAAAATTTTAATATTAATTTAAAGATCATACTTAAAATTTTTATGAAAATAACTATATGCTAAATATTTCTAATTATATACAAAATTTATAATGAACTAAAGAAATAGACTAGTTAAATATTAAACAATTCTTAAATTTAGACCTTTAACTATATATACCCATAAGTTATGCAATAAAGTAAAATTATAACAATATCTACCTTATGCCATACAACTAATATAAATACTGATGAAAGGTGACTTCATAGGTTATCTTATCATTTAACAAATATTATATAAGAAAGAGATAGACCTGGGTTCAAGCCTAGGCATAACCACTCAAAGAGGTTAGGCTTTCACTCATCTATAAACCCTGCTAGGACCTTACTTAGTGAGATGAGCACCCATGGCTTCATGTGATGATCCTTTTTTATATAAGAAAGGGATCATAAGTTTGAGTTACATCTAAGGAATTTCTTACTAATTAGAGTATGTGATGTGTGGTTTCTAAGTTACATGTTTGATTCTAATAGATACACAAATTTAACATAATAGTTCCTTTTGTCTAATTATCTTTTTTTTTTTCTACTTTTTCAATTATGTAATACCTTGATAGTGCAATGTGCCTTAGATATAGGGTCTTTTATACATGAGAATGCAATGTTGATCATTTGTAAGTGGGATCTATATTTTGATATTCAATTTCAAGAATATGCTAAAGTTTCATGTTTTGTTGACTTACATAATCCTTCATTGATTTTTTAAAAAACTAAGCAAGAAATTGTTAGTCTTCTCGGTTCTATTAAGCATATGGAGTTTATTTCTATAGCATTTGGTTTTTGTAAATAATTTTTTGTTGAAATCAATCTTCTCAATCGTAAAAAGGATTTGATATTACAAGCAAATGAAAAGACTTAAATTCAACTAATTAAATATTTTAATCTTTCTAATTTTTGCATGTTTTATCATTGTGAAGGAAATTAAAAATGTGTTGAAGTTGAAGATAGAAAAAACCAATAAGAAGTTAAAGATACAAAGAAAACAAATTAATGCTAATGATAGGAAGTATCACATGGTAATAAAGAATTGAGAGAAGATAAAAGCTCCTATATATATTTCTACCAGTATTAGATAAAGTGTTAAGTAACTTGGACAAATAGTTCATAAGGAAAATTTTTCCTTAAGTTACAAAAGTATTATTAACTCAAAGATTACAACTAGTGTTGACAAGAAGGTTATAGCTAATGGTAAAGATGCTTAACATAAGATTAATAACAAGCAATTAGGTGAAGATCTTCTAGAAGGTGCATTACCATTTACTTACTTTGATACAAATTTTGATATTAAGATACAACTCTCTATCTTGAATCCTTTTGCTATTTTAAGTTCAAGCATGAAAGCTAAAAAGTGATGTAAATTTTTTTAGGACTAGGATCTTCTTTGGTACTAATAATTAATATTATTTATCTATTTTATAAAACTATTGATTGTAAGGTTATGCACCTAAATAAATAATTCTAAAATCAAAAACCTTTTTCCTTCTATATTCTTTTTTATGTTGTCTACTTAGTGTTAAGCATGTGATATACTCTAAATTTTATTTCCTCATTATTAATATTATTTTTGGATTTGATACCTCCATTTTTGTTTAAGTATCATGTTGACTATATACAATATGGTTCAAGCCTAGGCATAGTCATTCAAAAAAAATGTTAGGCTTTCACTTAACTACTGACCCTTTAAAAGAGCTTATCTTACCAAGATGAGTATTAAGCCTCTAGATGATGATCATTTATATGTGATAGGTAGATATTGTTAAATTGTCAGGATATATAGTCCACATAGAATTTTATAATCCTCATCCTCATTACCCACTAGATTTGAATCCATGGCTTAGAATTTCCAAATCAAGAGTCTTACTACTAAGCTAACACCTCATTTTGAAGTGTGACTTGAATTAACAACCTTTTATTAAATGAGACAATGAGGTAACTAATTAATCAACCTATAACTCACAAATATTGTTAAATAATTTTGATTTCACATACTTAATAGTTAAGTAATCTTCATATTCTACCAAAATATCACATTGACTATCTATTGTAAAGGTATAATATCTCTAGTGGATTTGATGTTTCTCCATTAGTTCTGATATGGGAGATTTAAAATTACCTTCAATCACTTTAATGTAGGAATTTCTATTAATTTTGAGAATATAGATTTACAAGTTGGTTAGCAAAAATTTACGACATCTTTTTCTACTAATGTTGATCTAACTAAGATACTTGATTTTGCTCCTCCTGATAATGTATACGAGTCACTAGTAGCTCATCTTACATTACAAATATTCATTCAAATCTTGAATTCCTTTTCTCATAATTGAATTTTTGCCTCATAGTTAAATGATGTGATACAAAAACATGACATCCAAGTCATTCTTTCCATTCTCAATTTTTTTTTTTTTTTTGTTTGCTTATTGAGTTAGGCAATGCCTCAATGGTATAACATGCCCTAGATATATGATCATTTGTACAAAAGCATGCAATGTTGATTATTCATAAGTAAACTCCAGATTTTAATATCAAATCTAAAGAATATTCTAATGTTCCATGTGTTGTTGAGTTGTTTAATCTTCCATTGATTTTTAAGAAACCTGATCAACAAATTGTTAGCATTTTTGGTTTCATTAAGAATATATAATCTATTTTCATACTATTTAATTCTTATATAGGTATTTTTGTTAAATTCAATCTTCTTAATTATAAAAAGAAGTTGGTATTGTAACTAGACAAAAGGAATTATATTTGAATAATCAAATATTATATCTTAGTAATTCTTGTAACTTTTATCATCATGAAGAACATTTGTTTAATAATTTTTCTTTTTTGCTCAAAAAAAAAAGATTCTAAGGAAAGGAATAAGGTATTAATGTTAAGAAAAACAAAGCAAGTCATGAATCATGGTTTGCCAGTCCTTGATATTGGGTACGTGATATCGCGGCTTGGATACGATATTGTATGCATGATACCGTGATTCCTGTGTTAGCCTATAAATACAACACTCAAGCACATAGTGAGGGAGAATTTTTTGAAGAGTTAGAAGTTCCTTTCTTTTAGTAGTTTAATTTTCAGTTTCTTTCTTTTAAGCTAATTATTCTCAGTGCATGCCTGCAGTGCAATGTTTGTAATTGTATGACACCTTTGTTTGAGTGTGACATACTTGGACATGCACATGACTAGCAATAAAGATTGAGACTACTTTCATCATTGAAACATTCACTTAGATTAATTTTGTTGTTTTAATTATTTAATGCCTTCTTTAGCTAACAATTGATTTATTGTTATTTACTTTTCCTATCATTAAGAGGAATGTGTACACCTTAATCATGAGGGTTTAAATGCGAATACTTGGCAAGCCCAGTAGTAATCCCATTAAGTCCAAGACCTATACAAATGGTTAAGGACCAATACCATCACCATAGGTTAATTTAGGTTTTGCTTCCATTATTATTTTAATCAATTTATTTTTTCTGATATTAGGAGTAATGTAGAATTAGGACAACATCATATGCCTTGCTTTGGACTAAACCATATGTCACAAAGCTACTACTAGTCCAAGTGGGAAGACAGCAAACTGTGATCAACATATAACTATCTAGGTCCCACAACTAGTTCATTCACAAAGTTTGACTGGATCACATGTACACTTGTATTCGTATGGTTGAGCATAGGGGTACCTCGCTGCTCATTATTAGCACCATTGCCAAGGATGGTGCTAGTTATCTAGATTAGTTAGATTACACAAGATCGTTGTAAAATGGTATTAACGATATATCTTTCAAGAAGTATTCAAACACATGCCACGAATTGACAACAATGTCTCACTCACATGGAAATCATTATGAACCGTAAGTGCACCTATTCATTGGAGAACTAACAAATTATACAATGAAGAAGATTGGAGTGATCCACCTTATGAAGGGGTTTTTCTTGACCATGGCCATTCTAACGACACTCAAAGACTACATTCACCTACGATAGACAATCTTGAAGCAGATGACATTAGTCCTAAACTAGGGAAGGACTCAAGGCCTAAGACCTTCTCAATACTTAAAAATGATAAACCAAGGGACCGTGAGGAACATTATAGAAGCCATGGATATCCTACCAATTCCTCCTTTTCATCTTTTCCCTCAACTTCAATGTCTAGTTTTGATGAAGATGAACATATAGGGATAAAGTTTCATAAAAGGGTCAGAATAAAAGTAAAAATTGAACCCACAAACACACTCAAGGTCATCGACATGAACACAAGCCCCATCGTCACTAGCCATCAAATAGAGATTTTAATCACAACTTGTTTAATAATGATAAACCCCTGTTAGTCCCTAAAAGCCTAATGCACATCACAGATACCATTAAGATATCTCACAGGCATCACAAGAAGAGTCAACTACCTAAGCTCAACCTGAAAAATATTCCAAAATTTGCAGGAGGCTATGATTCAAATCTACAACATCATTTACAAGCCTTCGATGATGCTTGTGTGCTCAATAATGTGGACAGTAAATGGCAAAAGCTTAAGCTCTTTCCAAGGACACTAATCGATAAACCTGAAGTGTGGTATAGATCATTGGAACCAAATTTAATCAGTCGATGGTCAACCATGTTGGAACTTTTCACTAAAAGATACCAAACCTATGCACAAGTGTCTGCCTTGAGGAGACAAATCCAAAGATGGAAATAAGAACAACAGGAACCCTTGGACATGGCTTAGATAGATACTATGCCTTACTAAATAAATGTCTAGGTCATAGGTTCTCTAATAAAGAGCAAATACTCCACATTATAAATGGGCTTAGTAATGAAACAAGGGTGAACCTTGAAAAGTATGCCCAATGACAACTATATAAGCTCCAAGGCCACCAGGTCAAAGAACTAATAGAGCATCTGGTGAAAGAAGAGAGAGAATTATTTAAATGGGAGAATGCGAAAGTATTTGAGCAAGACCCAACTCTAGAAAAAACAAGGGTCTAAAACTACAATGAAGAGGAAACAACCAATGCTAAAAGGATGATACAATCCCAAACTTTTCCAATACAGAAATCGATAGATGAAATTGAGGCAAAGCATAACAAAGTGACCGTATGGGCAAATGAACAAAGTGTGAACTTAGAAGACACTGTTGGGGAAAGGGTCATCCAAAATAAACCTAGCAATTAAAATAAATAGAGGGCACAGAAATCAGAAATAGTTAAGAATGTTGTTCAACAACTAGGGAGAATGGCTAAGGGTAACAAGGCCAAACGCTCAACTACAGATAATGAGGATGGATGTGATGTCTATTTATATGACCATCCAAAGGGCCATTGCCCATTCTTGTCACATCTATATGAGCATTGGGCAGGGAAGCTATACCAAAAATTCACACAAAGGTATTAGTTTAGGCACATTCCTATTCCACAAGGTAATTATGGACAACCCCATAACCCATTGTACTATCTTGAGGGGAGCTATTACCAACCTCAACACTTTGCTCCACCACAGTGGAAAAACTCATAGGCATGGGGAAGGTCACCATCTAGCTAGCCACATCCTTCCTATCCACCAAAACCAAATGCCTACTATGTTTAACATCCTGTTTCTCCAACCAATTCTAAATCCTCTACTTTCAATCATCATTATCACTCTCCTAAGTACCATCGACCCATGTCCTCTCCTAATGGATCACCTCCTCATACTTCTCACACTTCTCCTCACCCTCAGTATTCTCATCCTTCACCTCCTTCTACATTGCCATCAGATGTATTGAATGGTTGTGCACCACCATGCTAAGCAACAGATGTAACTTGTGTTGTGCTATTAATGAAAGTAGGTTCCCTCCACAACATTAGAAGCATCCCTTCTTTATGCATGACTGTAAGAAGAAGAATCACACTTTCGAACCTAATTTACCTTCTAAACTAGCCCAAGGAAAACCTAGTGCCACAGCTTCCTTAGCTCCATCAATAGCCCCTATCACTATATCCAAGCCTCCACCTCACACTCCAACATCCACATGATCTAGTGAATTCACCAATGTGAAGGGACACATAGATCCATGCATACAGCCATATAGTCAAGGGTGTCATAGTGGGCTAGATTTTCCTCATAATGTACACAGACCATCTAACCTACCCCACTATGCTTTCCATAATTAGGTGTGTAACCAACAATTTCTCTACCCAGCCATCATACCACTAATAAACACCTAGTGTCTAGGGCATGATGAGCCCTTAACATTTCATACATGTGTGGATCCTATTCATCCACTTATTAATCCTAGCCACAACCAAATGTTTAGTCATGGGTTCACCCCCCATTTTAATTTCCAAGATTCTTATATGTTATTTTATCTTTTTTTTTTACAATTTTTTGTCATTTCTCTATTTCTTTTACTTTTTCTAATTGTTGTTTTCAATTTTCCATTGTAATCTTAATCATGAATAGGTTGATCATGTTGCTCATTAAGGTAAGGCTTTTCTCTATGTTTCCTAGTCATAAGGGACTGATTATTTAGACATTGAGGCCATGACATCCATCCACCCATTCCATAAATAAGAGGTTCATGCTCTAGTCACAATGGTAATCTTTTTCATCATCCAACTATAAATAATTTGATAATCATTATGTCTAGAGAGACAAGTGAAGGACCAAGGTGGAATGACAAGGGTGTGACATCAAGGGAATTCATAGATTCTCTTTGGCTACTTCTATATGTTCTATTATGTTACTAAGGTTGTAACTATATCCTTGTAGATCTAATGAAAAATGGAAGTAAGAGCAACTCAAAATGGCACTAAATAAGTTTATGTGGGTCCCACTAGAAAGACATGTACCCATGCCTAAAGGTAGGCAACTTCATAGAGCCAAAAACAAAACAAAGAAGAAAGAAAGAGAGTGAGCCATTATGACACTTCTCTCTTGCTTCTCCCTTGAACAAAAGGCTAAGTGATGTTACTCCTCGTAAATCTAGTAGGCTTATGGTTGTTTGTCAATCCAATGAAGCGATGTGGTGTCATTGCAATATGGTATGGACTTGGTCTAGAACTTGGAAAGCCAAACACATGGTTATTTAACCACTAATTGCACATAAGATTCCATTGTGACCATCAGTAGAAACCTCATTTCCTAATATTTGCAATCCCTTCTATGTCCATCTCGTCTCATTATCTAAGTGTTCATAACTTATGGTTGGTGTAATGTAGAGTTATTATCTCAATTCAGTGGTTTTAATATGTGTGTTTTGTTCATAGGTATATGTTGCATTCAACTTCTCTAGTGGTCACGAACATTAGAGGTGTGGTTCCATGAGGGCATCATAGGCTAGAGCTTGCTTTGGGGAAGATCCACTTGTGTACCTTTTGTAACTTGTTCCTATTGCACACAACCACATTATTTTACATCCTTCAACCACTCACCTAAGCAAACTATCCTTTCCCTTATCATTTTAATCAATCATTCCTCAACAATTACTATACACCCTTCATCCTAGCCCATTTTCACAAATTTTAATATATGATCCACCATGACATACTTCTAGTGCTTCAAAATTAATTTTCTAAATACCCAAAAGCTTACAATTTAATCTCCAATCCTTCATTACATATCAAAAACTTATTATCTCCACTCAATCCCTACATTCAATTCATTTTTTTGGGAATGCAATATAGTGTATGCAATATCACATCTAACCTGATATCAGGTACGCAATATCNGTTCTTCTGTGGGGGGGGGGGGGGGGGGGGGGGAGGGTACTATAGTAGGAAGTGCACATATTTTTTTTTTTTCAAAATTTTCCATCATCTAAAGGATATCATAGGGATAAGAAATTTAATGTTGACCAAAGAATCATTCTATGTTTAAATGCCAAGCTAATTTTTATCAATCATCTAGGCCACCCAAATGACTTTAAGGTCAACAATAACACCTTTTGGAGACACTTCTCAGAAAAATTTCTAACTCTAAAAATCACACTACACAATTATGAATTGTTAATTAAGGTAATGAGTAAGGTATGAATTAATAAAAATTTCTCTACACAACCTTACTAATAATGATTTTTGTGTGATTATAGATGGCCCAAAAAGAGGAGATCGGGCAGGACCTTCCCAAGGAGTAGCTAAATACCTGAGAGGATGTAGAGGCTAGGAACCTCACGTAGAACATGCACAGTAGGAGGCCCACTCATTTAGCATTCATCAAGAAACCCCTATGATAGTGCAATTTGGCCACACAGAAGGTGGTAAAGTTAGAGCTCCAGAACCAGGGCAATGTCTCACGTTGTTCCCAGAATGTCTTGAAGCCATTCAAGATAAGTCCACATTTGTAGCTATGATCATGGAGCTCAATTTTGGGCCTTTCATTGAGTTTGCCCCTGAACCAATGAAGACTCAACTTAAGGCATCTCCACTATGACCCATTATAACAAAAATTGGTAACTGGTATTTGGGTGAAGCATACCAATTCTGGCATGGCAAGGAGGAAGGAACCATGCTAATGTAGGTGGTGTTTCCAATGATTTTTCTACAAAGGCCATTGTAGAGGTCCTGAATCTTCCAAACAAAGGATCAAAGGCTATTCATTTGTCCACTTGCTTGAATATAGATGTAAGAAAATTATGGTTGAAATAGGATTACAACAAAGAAAATAAATTTTATAGAGAATTGACCTTGGAAGAGAGAATTTACTTTAAGATCAGCACTTATCACATTTTTCTCATCAAAGGTTTAATAGATTATCTACTTATGCAGCATGGGGTAGTGCAATTTTGATGGAAAAATTTAATGTGAATCTACTCCATTTATATTTGATAGAAATATTAAGGTGATTTGAAGAAAGAAAGATAGGGAAGCTTGCCTTGCCTTTCCTTTGTCTCATTAGGAAGCTGTGCAGATGTGCTAGAATCTTGGGCTATATGAATGATGTTCCTAGAAAATCCCAAAATGCTTCATATGTTGAACTACTCAAATTATCGACGCCAAGGAAAGACATTGGAAAGTAATTAGAGTAAGAGAAAGAGCAAACGGTTAGGCCAACTACACCTCAAATGGTAGGACCCAGCCAACAACAAGAAGCGAGGCCCAACACACAACCCATAAGCCAACAAGTCCAACAATCACCACTGTCACAACAAGACTATCAACCGTCCATTAGTCACCTCTGCACAATTGCTGAGATGGTCATTTGGGGGAGTTGTAATGCCAAAAATTTATTTAGGGTTATTGATGATGTTATGCAACCCACTATTTTGGCTAACCCTACAAGTGGACATATTTCATTGATTTCAGGAGGAGAGTCCTAGTGATCTCAGTAAATCTCTAGGAATGCCACATCCTTCCAAGTCAAATTAGAAACTAGTGAAGGTGCCACGGTTATGGTCATGCAGCACCAAGATGTGGTAGGTGTAGTAGAGGTGCTCACATACACATCAAAGAATCTTTTAAGATCCTTATTGTGCCATCGGTAGATTTCATAGGAGCACATGATGCTCAAGTTTTGGTCGATTTCTCAATGACTCCTGTAAAACATGAGGATGTTTTGGATCACTTACTACAAATAGGACAAGTCATGAATTCCTTATTTGACATCCCCCAAGATGTCATAGCAACATAATTAGACCTCATTTCAACCAAAGAAAAATTGGTCATGGCTGAAGTTAGGGATAAACACGCAATAGCAAAGTTGCAAAGACTGCAAGAAAAGCTCATCATCCTACAAGTTGAACAAAGGGATCCTTCCCAATTTATCGTAGGTAACCAATTGGATGTTTTTAGAACCAAGAAACTAAATAAATTATTGGAAGAAAATACAAAGATGGCAAGGGAGAAAGAATGGGCTAATTAGGATGCTTCAAAGGTAGAAGCTCAAACGTAAACACATGCTAAAGCTCTCAAGGCCTTACAAGAGGAGAATAAACAACTCACTACTAAAAATCTTTGGTTGATGATAGTTAAGAAATAGAAGAATGTTCTTGAAGAAATTTTTCAATAGATGCAAGAACATTTAGTTTGGATCAACCAAGATATGAATCACTTGGCAAGGAAGAATAGAACCCTCTCCATGGAGGAGGTCCACACCATCCATCAAAAGATGACAATAGAGATAAGTACATCACAAAATGAGGCTAAGAAGCACAAGAAGTTAAAAGAGAACTTCTGTGATTAGGTGGGGATGTACAAGGAAATCATTAAAAATGACATCCGTATGGATAAGGCTCACATTAACTCTTTTAGTGCTCAACACATTGATTGGTGAGCCATACTGGATACATATGCCTTCATCCACCAAGTAGAACTAAAAAGCTGAGACCTACAGATTCAAGACTTAATAGAGTACATGTAGTTGGCAAATCTCTGATATGCCAATTTGGCCATGTTAACAGCAAGGCACCCAAGAACCAAGCTTGAGAAACAAGTAGCTACCACTTATGCTAAGTATGAGACAAAGTTTGCTGAACATAAGAAAACATTACAAAAATTAGAAGTTGTAAAGTTTGAATTAGAAGTGGTCAAAGCAAGCTACCATAACCAAAAATATGTAGCAGAAAACTTAGCTTGATGACTAATAGATTGCCAGGAATTACAAGATAAAGCTAGAGCCTGTGAGGAGGAACAACAGCAATTTGCTACGTGGTATGTCAAAGCAAACTAGATGTTTTCATAGCTACCATGTCCATGAGAGATGCCAGCTCCATCAAACATTGGGACATCAACATGGACTGTGCATGATCTTCAAAAAAAAAGAAGAGAAATTAAAAGTACTTCTTACCCGTCAATAATCTTAGAAGCCTACAAGGCTAGACAAAGGGAAAGCACCAATGGAGGAGCCACCACCTCCGAGAACCACATGAGTTCCAACATTTTGTATTTTGTATTTTTTGTTTTGTGTCCAAGTTTTGTGTTTCCCATACTACGGCATGGTTAGTTAGTAGTAGTCAATAATTCCATACCTTCATAATGTTTTGTAAGCGGCTCATTTTTCATTGTATTAACTCGAGGATGAGTTTTTATTCAATTGTGGGGGTATGATGAATCATAGTTTTCTAGGCCCTGATATTGGGGTACATGATATTGAGTACGCAATATCAGGTATCATGGCCTGGATATGATATCGTATACGCGATATTGTGATTCCTATGTTAGCCTATAAATACAGCACTTAGGCACACAATGAGGAATAATTTTTTGGATAGTTAGAAGTTATTTTCCTTTGGTAGTTTAGTTTTTAGTTTCTTTCTTTCAAGCTAGTTGTTCTTAGTGTATGCCCACAATGTGATGTTTGTAATTGTACAACACCTTTGCTTGAGTATGATGTAGGTGGACATGCACACGATCAACAATAAAGATCGAGATTACTTTCATCATTGTAGCATTCACTTAGATTAATTTCATTATTTTAATTATTTAATTCCTTCTTTAGTTAATAGTTGATTTATTGTTATTTACTTTTCCTATTATTAAGCTGAATGTGTACGCCTTAATCATGAGCATTTAAGTGAAAATACTTGGCATGCCCAGTAGTAATCCCACAAAGTCCAAGATGTGTACAGATGGTTAGGGATGAATACCATTGACATAGGCTAATTTAGGTTTTTCTTCCATTATTATTTTAATTAATTTATATTTTCTATTATCAGGAGTAATGTAGAATTAGGACAACACTATATGCCTCACTTTGGACTAAACCATACGTGATAAAGCTACTACTAGTTCAAGTGGGAAGACAGTGAACTACAATCAACATATAACTATCTAGGTGCCACAACTAGTCCATCTGCAAAGTTTGACTAGATCGCACATACATGCTCATATTCATATGGTTGAGCATAGGGGTACCTTGCCACTCATCAACAAGTTAAAACTATGGATTGTATAAAATAATTTGAAGCTAAATAGATGAAAATCAAGATAATGTCCATGATAAAAATGATCAAATAGAAACAAAAAAACCAAAGAAGATAGAAGCGTTTGTAAATAATTTTACTTATACTACAAAGAATATTGATTAATCTAGACAATTAGTGTGTAAGATATGTAAGAAGACCATTGTCTACCCATGGATAGCATATTTTGTTGACATGTGGGCTTTAGAAGATTACAAAGAGATGTTAGGTGAATTGTTATGGTCATTATGTGCCAACATTTACTTTTGTACCTTCTTCTCCTACAAAAATGCTATTTCACTAAATTTTTCTATTACTACATCAAACTCTTTTGCTATTTTAAGTTCAAGAACAAATATTAAAAATGATGTAAATGTTGTTAGGGCTAAGTCCATCCTCTTTGTTAATAATTAATTTTCCTTTTTTATTTATTAGAAGCATCTATTGTAAGATTAATCACCTAATTAGATATCCCTAAAATAAAGGTGGCTATTTGCTTCACCTGTATGGTTTCAAACTTAGAGATTTTTAGAAGCAAACTTTGATCTCTATAACCAAACTTACATGGGAGGTGTAGATCCAAGTGGATAAATCTTGGGTTAACTATATAGGCATATGTCACCCTAACATGTGGACTAGTTTGACTTAGGCTTCAAGGATCTAGAAGGCTATTAGGAAGAGTTGAACCTTCAATTAGTTATTGGGGTGATGGCAATTTGAGAAAGCACACATCCTAGAGAAAAGATTACGACCTAGATAAGCCTATCATAAAACAATCAAGAAAGTCTTTCTAGACATGGTCCCTCTTATGTTTCATGATTTAGGGGAATTTGTTAAGGATTGGCATAGTTAAGGGTAGTGAAGGATTTCCCTATCTCTAAATGATAGCAATAGGTATGCCAAGTTTAGCAAACTCCTAGAGATCCTTCAAAGATATGACCCTCCCAACTAAATTCATGAGGAAAACTTGTAATTCGATTCCATGGATAATAAACAATGGAGTCCTTCATTAAAGTTCAAGGTTGGGATCTAATTTCAATGTTACATTACTAGCAAAAGATAAATTTTTAATCTTGCTGATATCTCATCATGTTGTTGTCACACAGGCAAAGCTTCAATGGTATGGATTTTCTCTTACATCATGTTGCATCTTATGCTATAAGGAAATCAAGACAAGAAGACATATTTCTATGGAATGTTACTTTATAAAGGCAACAGGTTTTTTTGTGTGCATGTGGATGGTGATTTTGTGGAATCATTGCGAATCTATTATTACTAAAAGGCCTGTCATGTCATTCCTAAACACCTACATTAGAATTTGGTGTAGGGGTTATGCACTTTGAAAGATCCCAATAGGACCCAATCGACAACTTCTAAGCAGATTTAGCTTAGAAAGTAAGAAAAACATAATAAAATAGAGAAAATAATACTTATATTAAGAAATTTCTCAAATACATAGAAAATATATCAAATATGAGGAACCAAACTCAACTCACAACCCTCCCAAGGATCTTAAAGGCCACAATTGTCCTCTCTTAATCCTTAATTGCTCACAATGGAGCCCAAGCTCAAGACAAGACACTTATAAGAGATACTCCTAATCTCTCTCAAGTGCTCTCCCTTTCCTCTCACTCAACTTCCTTACACAAGCTCTCTTCCCTCAAGAGCTCTCTCTCTTGTCCTCTATTAGGATGTTTTGGCCTTCAGTGTTTGCACTTCATCCCTTGGCACTTTAGCACCAACAATAATGAATTACATCAATATTTATAAGCAACTGGAAGGTAAGAACCCTACAAACCTTTCCTCAACTCAACATGAGGTTCTCCAACTATTTTCCAAGTCTTCACACCTTCTCCCTAGCTATTTCTATCTTGCTTCAAATGTTTCCACCTTGATTTGGTTATTTCTCAAATTGCAATGAGTATTTTCAAAAGTTTCCCCATGCATTTGGTTCATATCTGGGTTTTTTGGGATGTCTACTATGAAAGCCCTACTTTCAGGAGAGACATCTACTATTTTTGGGAGACATCTTCACTTTAGGAAAGACATCTCTAGAAAGATGTCTTTATTATTGCAAAGGTGTCTATCTTGAAGCTGCCAAAAATAAAATTACTCATTTTGATGTTAGGAGCCTCTGAATGCCTCTCAACAAGTCCCCATAGACCCTAGAACCTACTAAACTCATCAAAATGAGCCCAAAATATGCCAAAACATCCAAGAATCATCCCTCTCAAAATCAACACAAAACAACACATAGTATGTAGGGTAGAACAATGGGATTGGAAGAGGTGTCCCTACACTAGCTCTCCCACCCTTAAAAATGTCATGCTTCATGATCTTTCACAAGTTAGAAGGCTCCATGCCCCCATGACTCAAGGCCATCACAATAATCATGACTCCATGCATTAGAAACATTAGAATAAATATCATTGGAGGTTTTTATTTTAAGCTCTCTTGCTCATGGGGGCTTGTCCTCATGCCCCACCATGCTTCCTTCATCTAATAATCTCCTTGGAATGCTTCCCTTGCATCCCCATGATGACACAAAACTAAAATAAATAAAGAATAATGAAAAGAAAAAGGATTAGGCTTTCTTAATCCAACATCCTTTCTTTGCTTCTTTTTCCTCTTCTTCACCTTTTCTTCTTGGTATTTGGAAGATTACCACTTACCTTCCTTTCATCATCACCATGTAGATTACCTTCATGCTACACTTCCATTTTACAATCAAGACAATCAAATCCATCATCACACTTAACAAATTTATCATTACTATAAACAATGGCAAGCATCTCCAAATTCTGGAAAATCATATCATTATCAATATCTTCACTTACATCAATAATGACCTTTTCATAATGACTATTCCAATAGCCATCATCATCAAACGTTTTACCATTATTAGTCTTCCTCTCACTAACAATGGCATAAAAAGTTACAACATGACTCTTAGTCCCATCACAATCACCACAATGATCATGATCTCATCATTACCATTAAATAAACCACTACCAAGTTGAAGAAAAAAACTAGCATCCATCACACTAGCTTCAACATGAGAGACATTCCTACCGTCAACAAGGTAAAGCTCATCCTTACCTCTTCATGGCTTCTCCCATCCATCTTTGGTTCAACTTGATCTTCAACATGTCATTTTTCAATCTCATCAAAGCTTAAAGGTTCATGATCCCAAATAGGAGTTACTAATTCCAATGGTTTCTTCTCTTCAAAGGAATCATCAACAAGCTCTTCATACCACTTTGGAGGTACCAACTCAAAAGGTAAACTCTCCTCCATGTTCTTAACATTATTTTAATCAAAAAAATCATTAAAGCAACCATTCTTCGACATACCTTGGCTAGAAGACTTACCTTTCTCCCATGAGATAGTCTCAACTTGAGTTAGAATCTTCTTTCTATTCCCACAAGGTGTAGAAAAATTGCAAAAAGAATGAGTATCATACCTTCTAGTGCTATCCTTGATCCTCCTTAAAGAAGTTCCTTGATTTTTGCCACTCTTTTGTCTTTGATCCTTCATCTCCCATTATTTATGAGGTAGGAATTCTCCTTGATTAGCAACATACACCATCTTAGACTTTGAATATATCTTGGTCCCTTTTATGAAGCTCTTGGTTGCCTCCTTTAAAACCCTTAAGTATTGAGCACTCCCTTGCTCAATAAGAGATACTTGAGAACTCATTTTCTCATTAATCCCTACTTCATCAAACCCTTCATCTTCCTTTCCTTCAATATGGCTAGAAGATATTCTATTAATTCTTCTCAAAATATTTCTCATGTTAGCCTTGAATTTCTCCATATCTCTATCTAAATTTTTTGCAAAATCTTGGTGCTTGTGGACCTTTACTTTGGGAAGAATGGTATACATTTTAGCTAAAAAAGCTTTAAAGGAGTCCTTAATCCCTTAAAGCTCTTGTCTAAGCTCTTGATATGTCTTCTTCTTTGGAGCCATACCTAAAGCAAAAAGAATGAGATTCAAAAGCAAATACAAAAATATCCACAACAATGTTCCTTTCATTCAAAGAAAACACCAAGCTTCAACATAGAAGTGTGGAAGTCTCCAAACCTTTGGCTCTGATACCAATCTAGTGCAAGGTTATGCACCTTGAAAGACCCTAATAGGACCCAATCCACAACTTCCAAGTAGATTCATCTTAGAAATTAAGAACAACAAAATGAAATAGAGAAAATAATACTTATATTAAGAAATTTCTCAAATACATGGAAAATACATCAAAGATGAGGAGCCAAGATTAATTCACAACCCTCCCAAGGGTCCTAGAGGCCACACTTGTCCTCTCTTAATCCTTAATTGCTCACAATGGAGCCTAAGATCAAGACAAGACACTTATAAGAGATTATCCTAATCTCTCTTAAGTGCTCTCCCTTGCCTCTCACTCAACTTCTTTACACAAGCTCTCTTCCCTTAAGAGCTTTCTCTTTTACCCTCTAATAGGATGTTTGGCCTTTAGCATTTGCACTTTAGCCCTTGATACTTCAACACCAACAATAATGAATTACATCAATATTTATAAGCAATCAAAAGGTAAAAAAATTTTAAACCTTTCCTCAACTTAACTTGAGGTTCTCCAGGTGTTTCCCAAGTCTTAAAACCTCCTCCCCAATTATTTCCATCTTGATTTAGCTGTTTCCATCTTGCTTTGGCTATTTCTCCAACTGGAACGAGCATTTTTAGAAGTTTCCCCATGCATCTTGGTAATCTCTGGCTTTGTTGGGATGCCTACTATAAAAGCCCTGCTTTCAGAAGAGACATCTACTATTTTTGGGAGACATATTTACTTTAGGAAAGATACCTTTCCTTTTGCAAAGATGTCTATCCTAAAGGTGCCAAAAATAAAAGTGCTCCTTTTGATGTTAGGAGTCTTTGGATGCATCCCAAAAAGTCCCCATAGACCCTAGAACTTGCTAAACTCATCAGAATGAGCCAAAAATAACCAAAAAAATCCAAGAATCATCCCTAATAAAATCAACACAAAAAGACACATAGTATGTAGGGTAGAACAATGTGGTCAAAAGAGATGTCCCTACACTAGAATTCATTATAGGAGGAGGCGGCATGAGATATCTGGCTTAAATACAATGCTCTTTCATTATAAGTGGAGGTGACATGGGAGAACTAGCTTACATACAATGCTTTCACTTTTTGGGCACAATGCCCTAGATTCCCTATAAATGTATCATGAAGACTTTTTCCAACATTCAAATGTGGAAGAATTCCTAGAAATGCATCATTGCAATGCTCAATATGCATCACTCCTTGTAGCATGAGCCTACCATCCACAAAGAATTTTTCACTTCACCGATATTTTTTGACTTTTCAACCCTAGCCTATGAGTTGGATTTTCAAAGGGGTTATCTCTTGGTAGAATGACAAGCTTGTCATGGATGGAGCACAGTGCAAATTTTGCCAAGCACAATGCCTACAACTATAAGTATTTTGAACTAGGGAAAGCACATTACTTGCACTAATTCCCACAAATTTGATCCCACTTAAATTTACCCTTGTGATGTTGGTTTGCTTACTATGTTTTTGATGGATTTTGTCTTTGGGCCTGTCCCTATTTGCTTGAAGATTTTCTTCCCCATTTAATAATTATGGCATTGTAACAATTAATTAGGATTTCAACCTCAAATAATTTAAATGATTAGTTTTTCCAAAAAAAAAAAGAAAAGAAAAAAGATAATCAAATAATTGGAGAGTCATAAGTGATGAACCATGATTTGTCAAGCTCCGATATCAGACCCTGGATATTAGGTACGTGCTATCGTGGCCTCACTAGCAATATCAGATACATGATATCACGGTTCCCGTGTGAGCCTATAAATACACAATGGGGTGTATGGAAAAGTCATAGGAAAAGTTAGTATTAGAGTAGGATCTTTTTGTCAGTTTCAATTCCTCTCAACCCTTTCCTTAGTGCATGCCCGCAGTGTGATGATTGTAATTGTATGAAAACTTTTTTCAAGTGTGACATACTTGGACATGCACATGACCAACAATAAAGATCGAGATTACTTCATCATTGTAGAATTCACTTAGTTTTAACTGTTATTTATTTCTTTCTTACTTAATATCTCTTTACCTTCCTCTCCTATCCCTGTTATCAAATGTGGAATGAGTACGACTTAATCATGAGCATTTAAGTGTGACTACTTGGTATCCTAGTAGCATACCTAGGACATGAGCTTGGTAATCCTAGTAGTAGTACACGAGGTCCAAGATGTGTATGGATGATTAAGGGATGGATGCTCATCACACTTAGGCTGACTTAGACTCTCTTCACCCTTTCCCTCTTAGTTAAAAAAAGGTTACTTTCCATTGCCTCTAGGAGTAGCACTAGTCTAGGACCACATCATACACCTCACTCTAGACTAAACCATATGTGACAAAGCAAATACTAGACTAAGTGGGAAGATAATGAACTACGATCAATGAGCAACTATCCAAATACTGCAACTAGCCTTTCTGTGGAGTTCGATCGGATCATGCGTGAACCCTTGTATTCGTATGGTTGAATGTGGCGGTACCTCGCCACTCATCATTGGCATTGTTTCTAGGGATGGTGCTAGTTATTTAGATTAGTTATATCATACAAGATCGCTATAACAAAGTATTCACAATAGATATTTTAGGAAGAAGTAATTGCAAATAAGTCACACACAAATTCACAACTATGTCTCTCTTACAAGACTATAATAATGTAACAACCAGTAAGGCAATTCATTAGAGAACCAACGAATTATACAATGATGAAGACAAAGTTTGGAGTACTCAATTTGATGTAGGGGTCTCCTATGTACATAAATGAAGACAACATCATCCCAACTCACAAATTCATAACCTACCTAGTGACGATGAGCCCCTGCTGGCCACTATGAGCCTAATGCATATACAAGAGGCTATTTGAATATTCCACAAGCATCGCAAGGAAAGATGTCTACCCAAGCTTGATTTAAACAACTTTCCCAAGTTTTTAGGAGGCTATGATTTAGATCCACAACATCATTTACAAGCCTTTCATGATGCCTGTGTATGGAATAATATTGATAATGGATGGAAAAAACTTAAGCTCTTTCCTCTGATACTTGTTGGCCAAGAAAAAGTATGGTACAGGTCCTTATGACCAAAATCAATTTGATGTTGGCCAACAATGGTAGAACTCTTCAATGAAA
>MNCI01037161.1:9368-27062 GCA_015680685.1 Gnetum montanum | reverse complement strand
ATTCCAAGAGCTTATTAAGCGGGTAGCAAAAGAAGAAGGAGAGTTAGCTAAATGGGAGAATGTTGAAAGCTCTCAATGGGAACAAAATCTCAAATTAGCAAAGGTCCATGATCATGAAGAGGAGAAATCAACTCACCTCAAGGAGGTGAAATCATCTTTTCCAATACGACAATCACTAGATGAAATTGAGGCAAGGATCAATAAGATGATGGAATGGATACATGAAAAATATGAAGAATATGCCAACACTATTAAAGGTAGAACCATGAAGAACCAAGAAGCAGGAAAGAACACTCTTAGAAAATCAAAAAGAAGAGTTGAAGAGAATAAGAACTCAACTGCTAATCATACATATCAGTGTAACATTTGCCGATACGATCACCCCAAAGGTCAATGTCCAATTTTATCGCATTTACATGAGCATTAGGGAAGAATGTTACATCTAGATTTTGTACAAAAATACTATGTTCAATCACAATGGCAAAGATCCCAGTCATGGGGGAGGCCACCCTCAAACTAGTCACACCCTTCATATCATTTGAACCCAAGTACTTATTAGGTTCAGCATTTTGTTTCCTTGACCAAGTCAACATCCTCTATCTCACCACAATGTTATTATTCTCCTAAGTACTATCACCCCATGTCCTTTCCAATAAGACCACCACCTTGTGTACCTCACACTTCTCCTCAACCTTAATATTCTCATCCTTCACCTCCTTCTACATTGCCACTAGTTGTTCTAGAAGGTTTTGCACCACAACACTAGCGCACGAACGTCACTTGCACTGCTACTATCAATAGAAATGGAGGTCCTCCACAATACTAGCAGTGTCCTTTCGTTAGACATGACCATAGGAAGGGACCGCATAGTTTTGAGACCACTACATCATCCCACTCAACACAAGTTCAACACTGTGGTGCATCCTTCTCCTCAAATCCAATGCCTCATGTTACCTTATCAAGGCCACCAATCAAAACTCCAACAACTATGGGGCCCAATGAATATAGCCACATAGGGAGACATATCGATCCTTGCATACCATCTTACAATCAAGGGTGCCATAGTGGATCAACTCTATATCAATTAAACTCATCTCCTAACTTTCCCCACTATGTCAACTTTAATACAGTGTGTGCACCCCAATTTGGATACATCCCAACAACAACATCAAAAGACATCTGATCGATCCACAACATTTTCAACATGCATGGATCCACACTTTCCATTTATTAATTCTCACCATGATCAAAGGTTCAATTATGAGGGACATCCCCTATTCTAACAAACAAAATTAATAAATTTTTTTCCTTTTCTTTAATTTTACAATTTTTTGTTTTCTAGTTTTTTCATCTTTTTATTTATTTATTGTTTTATCTTTTTGTCTTTTATGGGTAATCTCATCTATGAATAAAACACTCATGTGACTCATTGGTTGAGGTGTTGTTCTTTGCTATCAAGTCTTGAGTAACTAACTATTTGGACAGCAAGCCCATCACATCCACCCAACCATTCTATTAATAAGAGGTTCTACTCTGGGTATGATGATATTCTTAACATCATTAAAACTTAAAGTAATTTTGTGCTCATTATACCCAGAGCAAAGAAGGATGGACCAAGAGGGAATGACTAGGGTGTGACATCAAGGGGACTTGTGGATTCTCTTTGGTAACATCTGTAGGAGTTACCATGCAGCCTAGTTGTACCAAGATCCTTATAGATCTAATGAAAAATGGGAGTAAGAGTAATAAAGGCACTCACTCAAGAAAACCAATGCTATTCTAGGGGATCCCACTGGAAAGACATGCACCCATGCTTGAAGGTAGGTAGCTTCTCTAGATTAAGCATTCAAAAAAGAAAAGAGAAGAAAAAAAGAGCAAGAAGAGTATGCCAAGGTGGCCACACAAAAAGAAAAAGAAAAGATCAAGATCAAAGTGCTGCAAAGCAATTCCGAATCACTCCTTCCTTGAACAAAATGCCAAGTGAGCATACGCCTTGTTGTCATGGTACTCTTATGGTTGTCCATCATGGGATGAAACAATGCAATGTCATTGATCGAAGGAATGGACCTGGTCTTGATTTTGGAGTGATGGGTAATGACACATTAATCATGTCCTACACTCAAGATTCATTGTGCCTTGGGTCAGTTACCTCATGTCCCAATCTTAGCAATCCCCTCTACAATTCACCTCATCTCGTTGTTCATGTATTTGTGACTCGTGTCTTGTGTAGCATTGAATTCATACCTCATCACAGTGGTATCTACATGTGTGTGTTTTGTGGAACTAGTGTGGATTACATTTAAACCTTCTAGTGCCTATGGACATTTTAAGGTGTGGTTACATAAGGGCATTATAGGTAGGAACTTGCTCTGGGGAGGACCCACTTGCATGACTTTTGTAATTTTTACTTGTTTCACAATACCACATCATTTTATAACCTCCAAGTACTTCATTGCCAAATCTATTCTTTCCTTTATCATCCTTCTAAGTTCAAACGTTCCTATACATCATCTCATGTCCTTTTTCCTCATTCCATTCAGGAATTTCATTGTCAGATTCCACCCCCATTATACCTTTTGTGCCTTTTGGTCCATTCAATGTTACCTTGCACCTTTCCAGTTAACCTCAATTCCTTCATTTGTGGCCTTGAAAATTTAGAAATTCATTAATTTTACTAAATACCCAATTTTCAATGGGCCATGATATCGGGTACCCGATATTGGGTCTAACGCGATATCAAGTCCACGCTATTGGGTACACAATATCACATCCATAAAAAACCTATATATATGGGTCCCCCACACATGTCAACATCATTTTACACTATTCACATGGGGGGAGTTTTTCAAATTTTTCTCCATGAACTTGCTAACTTGCGTGCCTCTCATTCCAACATCCATAACTTGTTCATTAACACTCTAATTCCCATTCTGATTGAACCTGTCTGAACCCAGAGTGTTCATCTTAGTCATGGGGGAGGGTACACTCTAAGTCATGCATAATTTTAAAAAAATTCATCATCACTCAAAGGATATCATAAAGGGTAAAACACTGTAAAAAATTTTAAACATGTTGCCAAATCAACTTTATCTCTTCACTCATACCAAGGGAATTAATTTGTGGAACCACCTAATCAAATTGGGCCCAATATCAAAACTTTTAGGAGAAATTTTTATAAAATATCCTAACTCTGGATTACACGAAACAAGAAATGAATTCATTAAAGGTAAAAAGTAATGTATAAATCAAACTTTGTAAGCAACCTTACTAATGGATGACCCTGTGTGATTGCAGATGCCCCCTAAACATGGACAGCAAGGAGAACCCTTTCAAGGTGTGTCCAAATGACCAAGGAGAGGTAGAGGCTAGGCGTCTCCCAAGGAACATGCAGAATAGGAGGCACAATCATTCAGCATCCATCAAGAACCTCATGTTACTGTGCAATCGGGACAAGTTGAAAGAGGAGCCATTGAAGCACCTGAACAAGGACAACGTCTCACGTTCTCCCTAGAATGTGTTCAGGTGATCCATGAAAGGTTCACGTCAGCAACCATGATCATGGAACTCAACTTTGGACCTTTCACGAAATTCGCTCCCAAGGTAGTTAGGGACCAACTCAATGGATCCCCATTATGGCCTATCCTTTCTGAAAGTATGCCTGGTACTTAGAAGAGACGTACCAATTTTGGCACAATAAAGAAGAAGGCACCATAGTTAATATTAGTGGTGTGTCTGTGGATTTTTCTACTAAGGCCATTTCAAAAGTGTTGAATCTTCCAAATACGGGGTCAAAAGTTGCTCACCTACCCACTCGCTCTAATGCCGATGCATGAAAAATTTGGTTGAAAAGGACGTACGACAAGGAAAACAAGGCATATGGAGAGTTGACTCTAGAAGAGAGGATATATTTCAAGATTAGCACTTATCACATCTTCCCCATGAAAGGACTGAACAGGATCTTAACATATGCAGCCAGAGGAAGTGTGATATTGATGGGCAAGGTTAATGCTAACCTTCCCCCTCTGTATCTCATAGAGATTTTGAGGCAATTTGAGGAACACAAGACAAGGAAGTTCACAGGAAGTTGTGTCGGCATGCTAGAATTCTAGGGTACACCAATGATGTCCCCAAAAGAGCCCAAAATGCTTCCTATGTCAAATTGCTAAAACCACCAACCCTAAGGAAAAGTGCTCGTGAGACACTAGAGCTAGAACAAGAACAGATGGTGGGGCCCACTACAACTCAAACTATAGATCCTAGCCAACTCCCAAGCACATGTCCTAGTCAACAATAAGAAGTAGGGCCCAACACAACCTAGCGAGGCTAATCATCACCACCACCGCAGGATTATCGACCGTCGATGAGCCATCTCAGGGCCATCGCTAAGACAGTCAGCTAGGGCAGTCGTGATGATACTAATCTCTTTTGGTTCATCAATGATGTTGTACAATCCATGGTTTCCATAGATCACACACAAGGCAAAGTTTCCATCCAAACAAGAGGAGGGGAGACACACTAGTCACAATAGATCTCGGGAAACGCTGCATCCTTTCAATTGCAATTGGAAATGGGTGAAGGTGCCACAGTCATGGTCATGTAGCACCAAGATGCAGCAGGAGCCACATAAGTGTTCACAAACCACATAAAAGAGTCCTTCAATGTCCCTGTTGTGCCATCGATGGATTTCATAGGAGCACATGATGCTCAAACTTTGGCCAGTCCCTCGATGACTCCTGCAGAGCATGAGGATGTTCCTGATTGATTACTGCAAATAGGACAAGTGATGATGTCCTTGTTTAACATCCCACAAGATGTCACAGTAACTCAATCAAACCTCATCTCCACCAAAGGGAAGTTGGTCATGGCAAAGATTAGGGTCGAGCATGCAGAGGCAGAGTTGGAAAGACTCCAGGAAAGGCTTGTCACCCTACAAGCTACATCGTGGGATCCATCTCAATTCATCCCCACAGACCAACTAGAATCTTTCAAGATGGAGCAACTCACTAAATTATTGGCAGATAATAAAATAATGGTGAAGGAGAAAGAGAGGGTCAATTGGGATGCTTCCAAGGCAAAAGCACAAACATATGCGCATGCCAAAGCACTCAAGGCCTTGTAAGAAGAGAATAAACAGCTCACTACAGACAATCTTTGATTCACCACTATGGAGAAACAAAAGAATGTTCTTGAAGAGAAATTTTAGTAATTATGAGAAAAGTTAGTTAGGGTCAACAAAGACATGAATTGCTTGGCCAAAGAGAATCGAACCCTCTCAATGGAAGAGGCATGCGCAATCTGTCAAAAGACGAAAATTGAAATAAGAATGTGGCAGAATGAGGCCAAGCGACATGAGAAACTGAAGGAGCACTTCAGAGATCATGTGGGGATGTATAAGCAAGTCATTAAAAAAGAGATTCATATAGCCAAGGCCCACATTAACATCTTCAGTGCTCAACACGCTAATTGACAAGTCATACTGGACACCTACGCATTCATCCACCAAGCAGAGCTCAAAAGTTGGGACCTACAGATATAAGATCTTATGGAGTACATAGATTTGGAAAACCTACAATATGCCAATTTAGCCATGTTAACAATAGGATGCCTAAGAATAGAGCTGGAGAAGCAAATCGCTAGCACTTACGCAAAATATGAAACAGAATTTGCAGAGCACAAGAAGATGCTACAGAAGTTAGAAGTGGCAAATTCTAAGTTAGAGGTTATCAAAACTAGCTACCAAGGACAAAAAGATGTCATGTTAGACTTGGATCAATGACTTACAGATTACCATGAGTACAAGGATAAAGCCAAAGCCTACGAGGAGGAACAACGGCTGTTTGCAGCTTGGTATGTCAAAGCAAATCAAATGTTCCCACAACTTCTGTGTCCATGGAAGGTGCTGACTTCATCAAACATTGGAGCATTAGCGTGGATAGTACAAGACCCCTAAACTAAAGAGGAAAAGCTCCATGCACTCCTTTAGAGCCATCAAATTCCAAAAACTAGAGCACAAGATAAGGCGAAGTGACCCATGGAGGAACCACCACTAGCTAGAACCACATGAGTTCAAACAAAGTTTTTTACTTTTGTGATTTTATGTTTGTGTCCTAATTTTGTTGTATGCAATCCTCCACTGCGGCATGAATAAATTTTTAATTAGTTAATAATCCCATACCTATCCACTATGTAATCAATGGGGCTTGTTCTCATTTTGTTCCACTCAAGGAAGAGTTTGCATTTAGTCGTGGGGGTATGATGAACCATGATTTATCAGGCTACGATATCAAACCCTCGATATGAGGTATGCAATATCATTGCCTCACTAGTGATATGAGATACGCGATATTGTGGTTCCCGTGTGAGCCTATAAATACACAATGGGGTGCACAGGAAAGTCATAGGAAAATTTAGTATTAGAGTAGGATCTTTTTGTCAGTTTCAATTCCTCTCAACCCTTTCCTTAGTGCATGCCTGCAGTGTGATGATTGTAATTGTACAGAACCTTTTTTCAAGTGTGACGTACTTGGACATGCACATGACCAATGATAAAGATCGAGATTACTTCATCATTGTAGCATTCACTTAGTTTTAACTGTTATTTATTGCTTTCTTACTTAATATCTCTTTACCTTCCTCTCCTATCCCTATTATTAAATGCGAAATGAGAACAACTTAATCACAAGCATTTAAGTGTGACTACTTGGTATCCCAATAGCGTACCTAGGACATGAGCTTGGTAATCCTAGTAGTAGTACACGAGGTCCAAGATGTGTATGGATGATTAAGGGATGGATGCTCATCGCACTTAGGCTGACTTAGACTCTCTTCGCCCTTTCCCTCTTAGTTAAAACAAGGTTACTTTCCATTGCCTCAAGGAGTAACACTAGTCTAGGACCACATCATACACCTCACTCTAGATTAAACCATATGTGACAATGCAAATACTAGTCCAGGTGGTAAGATAGCGAACTGTGATCAACGAGTAACTATCTAGATATCACAATTAGCCCGTTTGCGGAGTTCAACCAGATTATGCGTGAACACTCATATTCGTATAGTTGAGTGTAGGGGTACCTCGCCACTCATCAATAAGGTTATCAATTAGAATAATTTAAAAGCAAAATATTTTTAATAAATATCATATTAATTGAAAAAAAATTTAATGAATTTTCCTTGTTATCTATGAAAGACATATTCAATCCTTATAACCATATGTAGGCATGACTAAACTCAAGAAAGACCATGCATAGTACAAATAAATAAATACTTTTGGTTTTAGATAGGAACCTATGTATAAATAATTGAGAGAAACTCTTTTATGGATTAGAAAAAACATGTGTTGAAAAATTGGTAAAGCTACATTGTTATATAAAAGGGGTAATAAAAATAATTTGAATAATTATCAAATGATGGTAATGAATAATATTTTTGCTAAGTTACTAGGCACTCTACTAGAAAAGAGAGTTAGTTCTTGGGCCAAAGGTAACCAAGTTAGTGCAATATGTCAAGCAAGTTTTAGACAAAATCACTATACTATTTATCACTTAGTTACTCTTAGACACTACATGGAGTTTGAAATAATCTTTAAGAAAAAAGTTATTATTTGTTTTATTGATTTTGTAAAAGCATATGATTCAGTGATCCATACAAAACTATGGTTGTGCTTACAACTCAAAGATTGTATGAGAAAGTGACTATTGAAATTACACATAGTAATTTTGAGAAAAAATTTCTATTGTAGAGCAAAATTGGAGTTGAGCAAGGTTCACTTTTTCAAATGAAATGTGGGAATGGTTGCGTAACAAGCAAGATAGTCATGCTATCAAAATTGGTTCCTAAGTAATGAATCTTTTTTATAGGCAAATGATGTTGCCTTGATTTTCACTACTATAGAAGGTATGCAAAATATGTTGCAAATTTTAGAAAATTATTGTCATTAATATAGTCTTTAAGTGAATATAGATAAAACCAAATTGATGATCTAGGGTACAAGAAATAACTATTATAACTTTCATTGATGATGCAGATGCCAAAGCTCACTATCTCTTAGTTGCTATTACTTATCAAGTATCAGAATAATATGAATTTGCTTAGCAATTGAAAATTTTGGTTTTGCATTAGTGATCATGGTCATGAAAAAAGGGGCATGCATGAAACTTTCAAAACATTAATATTTATAATACAGCTTTAATTCAACTTTTAATTAAAGTAACAAGTTTTAACATTTAGGTATACCTAACCCATTAAGGGGCTGTAAAATTTGAATGGTTGTTGAAAGTGAAAATTTTACCTTCATGTATCCGATTATAGATCCAAACTAATACTTTGTGGGAGAACTTTTTGTGTTTTACCATAGGGTTGGTTAAACTCAAATTTCTTTAGCCCAACTTATTCCTTGTACACTATTACTTGAATGTAAATAATTACACTTCGGGTTTCTTTGCCACCAGCAATGCAAACATCGAGACAATATTGTTAAATGAAAGTGTATGTCGCGTTACAATTGGTTTCCCTTCAAGAAATTTATTTTTTAATAGTAAACAAAAGCATTTGAAGAATTTATCAGCAACAACCCCGTCATAGCAGTTATCATGCGATGCAGTTTAGACCCCCATGGCTGGCTTGCAGCGCTAAAATCGCAGTTACTGGCATAGGAATTTCCATCTCTGCACCTCCCAGAATTTATCCCAGAATTTATGCCAATTTCTCTGCAAACAGGTAGCAGTTTGACGGAAACACAGGCAGCGGAAACTGTGTAACAGCACCATTCATGCCGAGGCCAGAATTCTATAGCAGAGTACAATCTTTAACGCTTACAATCTAAGGAGGCCTATTTATTTATTCCTTCCCAAACCAAAATGGATGTGGTATTCATGCTTGCTGGTAGCATTAACATTTTTGATATTATTCACTGTTCTATATTAGCTTTAGCTTTTTTGATTTCTTTGATATGTATTAGGTTTCTTGCATCCTGTTCGTCTCAGGAGAAGACAGAACAGTACAAGATGATTTCTTGCATTTTGTGCTCTATTTTTATCCATATTGCTTTCCTTTTCACATCGCTGCTCAGTTACATTCTGGTGGACATGCTCCATTGGCTTCTCAAACGAGCAGATTTCAACGAAGATAAGCTGTTTGAGCATGATAGATAACAAGCAATGGCAGCGTCGTGGGTGAAAACAGTAGCGGATGCCAGGCAGGGCACCGTGGAAAAGCAACGGCTGCGGCGGCATTTCATCATTTCATCGGCACTCTGACATTGTATTCTTAGTCATAATGACTGAGGCCACTTTAGATAGTGAATTTTTTTTACTTACCGGACCCTCTGGGATACCAAGATACCAATTTTACCAATTTTAGAATTCCTTTAACGAATCCGCAAAAGCTTTCAACATCGAGATAAAGGAATCCGCAAAAGCTTTCAACATCGAGATTATGAGTTTTGCGGTTGTATAAAAATGAAACAATATCGGGTATCATGTACAGAATAAAAGATGTTTCTTTCCACTTTTTTTTTTACATCGATGAGTTTGAAATTTGCATGCTTATGTTTCTTTGCTTACCAGGAATTTAATAGACCGCACTACCATTGCTCATGATTTGAGAAAGGCTTAGACCTGCACGTGTTATTCTTAATAAAATACATATTTATTGTTCTATAAAAAAAAATGAAAATGCACAATTTTCAAATGTTAAATTTTTTAACTTTGATTAAGCTAAAAAGTGTCAAAGGTATTCAACGTATTCTTTGCAGCTGCATATTTTCCTCGGTATGTCCCATCTTGTTGCTTTGCATTGCATATAACGTATTGTTCCTTACTTTTCTATTTTTCCAAGTGCTTGGAGAGATTTTAAGTTTTATCATTCTGCCTATGGCTATTAGTGTATAACTTTCTGAAACAAAATTTGGGGCTTTGTGAATGCATTGACACATCTAAGGGAAGGAAGCTCTGTATTCTTGTTTAGATTTGGTATTTTTCACTCGAACAGACACACATCAGGTCATATATTAAAGAACACAGCATGGATAATTAAATTTACGAATTCTTGTACCTACTTGACTTTACAACTTCTTTTCGTCCATGAGTTTCATTAAATTTAGTTTTTCCGTTGAACAAAATGGAAGAGGCCTCACCAACAGGGCAGCATTAGCGCTGTAGTATTTTCTCATGCATGGCCGGATTTTAACTCTTTATAAAAAGGACCATTGTAAAATTAAACTCTTTTCACTTGGTTAAACTAAAGCTAGACCTCATTTGACATTTAATATTGTATTTTAAATTATCATCAGTTAGTAGTTTTGTGTGTATGTGTATTGAAGTTTGAGTTGTTCATTAATTGTGATCCATCTTGAAAACACTTTTACTTTATATATACAAATTAGGATTTGGGAGATTGTTGAAAAGATTTTGATTATACTTAAATAAGATATAAAAGTATACAATAAACATAATACTTTGGTACAATAAATATAAAAATTGCAATTATACATGCCTCATAATTCAAATTTATACTCTATTAAATATGAAACAATAAATTTACTTATTAAATTATGCTTTTGTTATTATCTTGGATAATGCAAGTTTCATATTTTAGATATTACAATGTTAAGTTATTATTTGTATTAAAAGTTTATGCATATAAAGTTAAAAAGGGTTAAAATAAAAAACTTACCAATAAACCATATAGAGCATATAATATTTTAGTATAATTTTCAAAAATATAATAATATCTTAGCATAGCTATTTAAATCAAATACACAACCACAATTCATATTCTCTAAGTAGGTGATATCTATACACAAATACACATATATAATTATGCTAATTTAAAATATACGTAGATATTATCTTTTTAAACATTTTGTATTATAGTCATATTATAAATTTACAAGTCTTTTAAAAAATTAAAATTTAATTTAAAAAGTATACTTAAATTTCTTATGAAAATAACTATGTTTTAAATATTTCTAATTATAGTCTAGTTAAATATTAAGAAATTCTTAAAATTGAACCTTTAATTATATATATCCTTAGATTTTGCACTAATGTAAAACTTTAACTATACATGCCTTATACCTTACAACTAATATGAATACTAATGAAAGGTGACTGAGTAGATTATCTTATTGTTTAACAAATATTATATAAGAAACAAATTACATGTTCAAGTTACACTTGCATTACTTACTAATTAGAGCATGTGATGTGTGGTTTGCAAGTTAAAGAAGTGATTTTAATAGGCATCAAAATTTCATAATCAAAATTTTGTAGTAACTTATGCTTACTAATCTTTGCTTCTTCTAGTGATGTAGAAACTTTTGTTGATTCTCGAAATGTAGATTTACAAGCAAGTAAAAAAGAACTGTGTTGCCTTCTTCTAGTAATATTGATGCAATTAAGACACATAATTTTATTTCTCCTAATGGTGTATATGAGTCATCAGTCGCTGATCTTTTATCACAAGAAGCATGATATCAAACCCCACCCATGTTGGGCTTCCTAGCTACATATACCCTAGATTTAGTAGGGAAAAAAAGAGAAGGGTAAGATGGGAGGTTTTACACATTTTCTTTCAACGTTGGCATGGGGGAAGGTGTTAAAACCTAATGTGGAAATTTTGACTTTCCACAAAAGGATGGTTTGGGAAGTGCCAATGGGTGTTGGGGGTGGATTTGGGTGATAAATCCACCAATGGGGGTTAAAGTTGAAATTGCAAGCCAATGATGTCTTTAAATTTCACAGCAACTATTGTAAAAATTACAAAAACCCAAGCACTTACAACTTCCACGTGGCTTCTGTTGCAAGGGGTATGAGTGGTGGCATTGGGATTTGAAAGTTTTAATTTTAGAATTGTAGATTTTTGAAACAAAAGGCAATGTTGCCAATAGGGAAAACTAATTTAGACATAGAAATTAGGTAAAGGTCCAACTTCTAGCACTAAGAAATTGTAGCAATTTTAGTCCGTTGAAAAACCAAAAATTCCAGTATAATAGCCTTAATCTCAAATCCCTAGGGCCTCCGAAAAATGGGATGGATAGTCTAGTAGATCACCCAGGGATTAGAAAATGTAAAATGTGGGTAGAAAAATAAAAATGCAATGTAGATATGAGAAAATAAATGCATAGAAATGAAATAAATAAATCTATCTTGCACACAAATAGAACTATAAACTTTATTTTTAAAAAATAATAAATGGTTCAAGAAATATGTATAAAAATGTGCTTGGGGTAGCAAAAGGCTTCACTTCAGTGGGGGCATGGAATTTGTTACTCCATAATTTGGATGCTCCACAACTCCTAATGTTCTCTAACCTTTGTTGCCTCTTGTACAAGATCTGCAACATTGGTGTTATGGAGGGGATGTAACAATGGTTATGGAGGTTCCATGTTGGGATTCAAGAAGCTCTATGTGTGTTCAAAGCTCGTGAATGAAAAATGTTTGCAAAAATACCAAAGTGTGGGAGTGCAAGGGGATGGAACTTGAAAATGGTATTTGGGGTTGGTTTATATAAGGTTTTGGCCTTAATTTTTGTTACAAATTGACTACAAATTGGGTTGCAAAACTAATGCAAATTAACTACAAATATCTATTACGTTTCAAGTGGAGTAGGTGTGCAAATCACTTCTTCTTCTTCAGCCAGTATACCCACATACCTGCTTACCGACTAATATGCTCCTCTGTGAGATAAACCCGAACATTCCTGAATGTGTTTTAGTGTCTCCAGTGCGAAAAAAATTGTGTAGCGCTTAAGTATCTTTCGCCATGCAGAAAAGGAAGGAAATCATGCAAACCAACCCAATTCATTGCATTTATTTGATCATACTTGGTCACAGGTTATTCTTGATGAATGACCAAATTCTGTAGTTATTTTAAGAATGAATATTTTTCTTGCCCATTTAATCCTAATATATATTAATAATATTAATCATAAAATGGTTGGTGTCTCTTAGTTGTGTATAATGTGCGGTAATTTTTTTCAAGACTTATCAATCATCACATAAGAAAATAAGAATCAAGGGCAAACTTGGACTTAAGAATGAGCATTTCTGCTCTATTAGCTTCAGGATTCAATCCCATGCATGCCAACTTCAGGAACAGTAAAAAAATTTTATGCTCAATGTAAAAAAGGATTAAGCAACACAATTAAAAATTGTATTCCATTTTAAATTTGCACTAACAATGTGTTTTCCACAATCAGAGTTATAGGAACTACATCATCTCCACATCCAAAACCAATGCAAGATTTGTATCTTGGTGTCGGAACACCTACCCTAGGCCTATAGGAGGAGTAATCTTGTCTTTATGAAGTATGCGAACTATTTTCATGCCGATGGGTGGAGTAGTCATGTTTTGGTGAGTCACTTGTCATTTTTGATGAGTGTTTCAGTTATGTGTGAGTCAAGATATTCTATTTGTTGTGTTTTTGAGTGTGAGGAAGGAAGAGCCTTAGACAGCATTTGTGCAAAGAAATGCCAGTAAAGCTTGGGGCTGTGTTTTTAGCATGTTTGATTTCAAGGTTGTTTTGGCAAGGCTACATCAATAGGGCTGCATTGATGCAGTGCAAGATGTATCATGAAGTTGCATCAACATTGTGCACATAATAACCTATAAATACCTTAGCAAACGAGAAGAAATGTACAAGTATTTGTCTAATCTAAAGAAAAACTCTTGCAGTTCAATTCTATTAGTCTTTAAGTGTGGTGAATTGTGAAGTTTGTGAACTTTGATATCCACTTGTCAATACTTGTCTAATGAATCAATTCACGAATAACAAAAGAACAATGTTTCTTAGAAGGAAATTCCTAATTCCATTGTTTTTCTTAACTGTAAATTGGAATATTTGGTTGGAAAGATTTGTGATAGCATTGTCTCAAGCTCTGAATTCCAAGCCTCTGATCCTTCCAATGACAGCCTAGAAATTGTAGAAATGTATGCTCCTCACATCTCCGATGGCAACAATTCTCCCATTCCTTTAGTATAACAACCCACTTTTTCTTATGTTCATGTTCTAATGTTTGGGGTAGTGACTATGAGTGTACTTGGTTATGATGATGCATATAGTTTGGTTCGGATTTGTGGATTTACCTATAATTTTATAATTATAAGGGACTTAAGTGGTGTTAACCATGCATTTCTAATTTGTGTGCTTTGGTATTGATTTGTAAATTTATTTATGATCTAATAATGCTAATAGATTTGAGTGCTCTTGCTTGTGTTCACAATTTGTATGATTTGGTTTTGATCTAATGATTTATCTATGATTTGATGATGGTGATGAATTTAAGCACTATTGATGTGCTTGTGTTAATAAATTTAAGCACAGTTGATGTACTTGTGTTCAAGTGTTTAAGTGTTATTGGTGGATTTAAATATTGATAATTAGCTTGATGATTTATTTTCTTTGATGCTAACTTGTTGATCTATCTATAATTGCATAATTGTGAATGATTTGAGTATTGTTAATATGCTCATGACCAGCATGTTGAATTATATCTCTTGTATGCCTTGGATGAATAATGTATTGGTTATTGGTAGAATGACCTAGGATGCTTTGTTATGATTAAATCTAAGTTATGTTTATGGATGCCTGAACTAAGTATGTAGTGTTTACTCATTCAACATCTATTAATGGAATGAACGAAAAGAATGTTGCATTGTTTATGAGGTTGTTACTATGTTCTGATTATCCATGTGTAGCATGACCTATGTGTATTAGAATGATGTTTTAAATGGATTAGAATGTCCCTTTGTGAAATGTGTGTGTATCAGTGTAGGTATCTCATGTACATGCTTTATTGTATGTTCATATATTGTGTGTGTATCTCTAGTTGTTGTTGCCCGAATGCTAAGTATTTAATAATCAAATTTGAAAAGAAAAGAAAAAGAGATTCCTTATGTTATGCCTCAAGGTTTGAAACATGTATTTTTTTGCTTGGCATAAGTGATTCATTTAAAATATACATATATACATGTTGTTCAGGAACTTGACAAGTGAATCAAGTGGAGGGGACCTAACCTATGAATTAGGAATATTATGCATATCATAGTTACATTATTTTTGAATAGTAAATATATAGAATGGTGTGGATGCTATTGATGCACTATTCTTTATAGTTTCATGATATTAGAGTATAAGTCTTGATACAGCTCTCTTTCTATCAGTCTTGATAAGTGAGCTTCCTCTCTAAAGACAGCGGTTTCCTCCTTTCTTTTCTTTTATTTTAGAGGGTTTTGTGCTGGTCTAGAGGTAGGGTCTAAGGAGGAGCCAGTGACTCAAAATTAGATCCTTGGATGATGAGTGGCGAGGTAGCCCTACACTCAACCATACAAATACGAGCGTTACATGCGCGATCCAGTCGAACTCTGCAGACTAAGTGCCTACACGCCTTATGGAATATCTAAGGTTAATCAATCATTATCCTCCCAAGCTTACTTGTATTTGTCACAGTTGTATCGTTAAGTAAGCTTGAGCCATGTGATTTTTATATCTTTTATGTTTTATCGCCTATGCTAAGAGAAGAAAGGGTGAAGAGACTAAGTAACTAACCTGTATTAACTAAGCCTTAATTATCCTAGCATCAGTATCCGTTCCCACTTTCCGTTTCACACCTTGAACCAATGCAACGCTACTGGGATTACCAAACGCTATTCGTTATTGGGATTACCAAGCGTAACGCACGTGCTCGAAGTGGTCATACTAAATGCACTTAACTAGGAGTTGAGGGTTGAGAGAGATTAAGTCCTTAAGAAAGCATTTAAACAATAAACAATAATTAAAGTCCTATTTAGCTTAGTCCATGCACTACAAGGTTTATCCAAAAGTTCATCTTTATTGTTGTACACAATTGCTCGAATAAAGATCTATTCACTTTGGGACTCCTACTACGGGCACATGGAAATTATTCTAACTCTAGAATGGAAAAATGGCAAAATTTTGGCTAAGGTCTAGATCTAGATGGAGAAACAAGAAAGAGCCACCTCTTATTTATAGAACTAGCAACGGGCTGCGATATCGCATACGTGATATTGTGGCCCATGCGATATTGCATCACATCATACTCCCATGATTAAATAACAACTTGCCCTCGAGTTTCTTACAAAATATTGAGAAGGTATGGGATTATTGACTTGAATGGAACTAATGGTGAATGGGATGACATGTGAATGAATCATCATTACAGAACATGACAAAACTGGTGTTCATGACAACAAGAGTGAACACTTTATACATTTCACATCAAGCCTTATTTGGCAGCTAAGAGAGAAGAGAGAAGAGAGAAGAAGTCTGCTGCTTCCAACGCCAAGATTGCGCTTTTCGTTATCCATCCGTAAGCACGCCATCAATCTTGTTCCTTGCATAACTGCTTTAGCACCGATCCATTCCAAGTGTTCTCTCTAGGTCCAATCCATGGTTGTATGATTATCATCTGCACACACAACATAGTCTTATATTAGCAAGGGTAAACAAATCACAATGCAGTTGATACCTTGCCTCAGTGTAAGGTCCATTGGCTGAGTTGTGGTATGGCTGATGTGGATTCTAGAGATATGCTAATGATGACTACCCAGGGTGTAGAAGTTAGGAGAAAATCAAAAAAATCAGACCAGGACCCCCATGACTAATCGCGAACCTCCGATAGCGAGAGAATGGAAAAAGATAAGGAATAAGAGGGATGAAGAAAAAGAGACAACTATAACTTCAATGAAATGGATGTCAAGACAGAAATGAACAAAATAGAGTTGATTGCAAAAATGTTAAGGAAAGAATTTAACTGGTGCACCAAATAGGAATGCCAGTGGGTCCTCCCCAAAGCGGGCTCATGCTCTTAATGCCCTGACAAACCCACATTCAAAGAGTCTGAAGGCTCTAGGAATGTCATTTGGAAACAAGAGTTAAAGTCTTAACCAAAAGAATTTACTACAAAGAAAACAATGCATCCACCAAGATATGGACTACTGATACAACCAGCAATGAGGTGATAAATGGGAAAAAGAAGGATGGAGAGGAGAATGGAATGGAATCTCAAGAACAAGGTGGTGTACAGCCCCTTGTGTATTTAATGATTAATGTGACTTAGTAAATCCCATTCCGAGTCTGGCCTCAAACAAACCCCACCACATCCAGTGACTTCGCATTAATGCATTCGGCCAATCCATCCACTTGAAGTAACAAGAATGTCTTCACCCAAAAGCCACCACCATTCTGATGAAACGAAGGAGGAGAGAATAGGAAGCGAGAATGGCCTTAGTTAGAGGGAACATGTTTATTTTAGTGTCATAACCAATGCTTGTAGCCCAAATGATTATTTCGTCTAAGGGGTGTGCTTTGAATTCTCACAGTTTTTTTTTTTGTGTTTTTGCATGAGAACCACACCATGCAAAGACTTATTATTTTTATTACTTAGCTTCTCGATAAATATGGCAATCGTCGAAACGGTAAGAAAACTCAAGAAGAAAACATCCAAGCACCCAAGAGAATGGCCAACACAAATGCATCAAGTTCCCTTAAAGCCATACCCTTTTCAATCCTTGAGTCCTTCCTTAATTTGAGAAATACCCAGTCATTGATTTGTTGATAGTACTTATTATTTTGAAGAAAGGGACTATATAGTTTCAAGCCAAGAGAGACCATAGAGATTTATGGATGCATGGATGATGTGGACTCATTGCCTGCTATATCAAAAGAACCATA
>MNCI01037158.1:7975-27711 GCA_015680685.1 Gnetum montanum | reverse complement strand
ATACCAACGAAGACAGTGACGAGGTACAAAACTTGCTCATACAGCCAGCACAGGTGTGGGCCACTGCCACCTCCTCCAAGGCCTGTGCAGCCTGCAATTCTTTTTTTCTTGGCGTGTCCACACACTGGCCTCACACGCTGGCGGTAGTGCGTCCATATTGTTTATGTAAAGCGGAACAAAGGGTTGTTATATTATACTCTTCTTGTAGTTACACATTCACTGTTTATTGGTTGTCAGCTCTCACCAAATTCTGGATGGCATCAAAGGTATAGAGTCCTGCTGGGAGCACAGCTATGCTGATAACTGTGTACTCGGTCTTAGGTTTTATCAGTCTGCTTTTCGTGTTCATTAGAGGAATAGTTGTGTTATTATGGGGCTTGAAGCATCAAAACCATTTTATTGGGCTACTAACTTCGCTAATCAGAGCATCCATGGCATTCTATGATTCAACTCCGATAGGCAGAGTTTTCAGTAGGATTTCTTGAGATTTGAACCTTCTTGATGTCGATATTCCATTTATCATGGGACTTTTCATTTCAATCTAGATCGATTATCAAAGTACTCGGATATGGCACTATGGGAAGCACTAAACAAGTGTCAACTTGGAGATGTAATCAGAAAGAGAGAAAATGGACTTGATGCCAAAGTTGGGGATGAAGGTGAGAAATGGACTTGATGCCAAGATATGAAGAATAATTACCTTGTTGGCTTTAGTGTTACGTTCATGCTCCTACCAGTTAAATCAAATTCAACAATGGAACTTCTATCTTGTTTAAGCAATGTTGGGTTTAAACTACCTTGTTTGATGCACAAAGGCAATATATGTTGGATGTATTAATGTAGGCCTATGTTTCAAGCTAAATTACGACTATGCTTTCACGATTTCTTTGCTTTTATTAGAATCCTTCCAGTACAATGAATCTGATCAACATTGTTGGTTTTACAAAATATGTAAATGAGATGCATTTAAGTTTCTCATGAATATCCATAACATCCTGATCTCATCAGGCGACCATAGCAAATAAGAGGTTGAAGTTTTGACGTTTAGTCAGCGTCAAAATGAGTTGGTTGTCCAGAATATGGTTGGGCAGGCCGAGAGAGATTTTCGTGTGAATCTGTGATCCATTGGAAGAAGATGCCTCCAGGCCTGTATTGCACCACTACGATGGCCCCAAGTTCAGATTGCAATTTTCAATTCCAGAGGCCCTGGCACTGTTGGGATTGTGTGCCCAGCGCAGTAAAACATAATGAGAACCCATACGGCCTTTTCCCTGTTTTTTACTGCTGTGAATTTGGAGTCACCTCACGGCTCCCAGATCCGGGAGCGTGTGACGGGTCTTGGTCTGAAGCTGCGACGTGTCTGTTTTTTTCTTTCATACTTTCTCTCTTTTTCTATGAGACATCTCATCCCCAATTAAAGAAATGTTCAAAAGTCCAGCGTTTGTGTTTGTCTGTGTTAGCATCCTTTTATTTTCTACGAACCCTACTTTTATTTTCCAGTTGATTGGAACTTTGTGAAGCCAGAAATTCCTTTCTATCTTCCATGGACATATCGTACTTTATGGTGGAGGTTCTCTCTCTGTATCACGCTGCTATGCTTTGCACCAAATGCAATAGCAACAGTTTTCATCCAATGTCAAGTAAAGCCAAGAATGCTAGGACCAACAGTTTTTTTTTCTCTGGCAGAGCCCTTCCACAGTAGCAACAGGTTTTTTTTTTTTATCCTTCTGGGAGCACACACAATGTCTCACTTAAAACTGTGAATCTTAGCATCAAATTTTGATTCAACTGATAAGAAGTTGAATAGAATGTTTTTGTTCCATGCATTCATTCACAATTAATGGTAATGAGAATCAACAATGCTAGAAACAGTAAAATGAAAGGAAAAGCTCAAAGGAAGAAATAGCTGTCTTTTTTTTTAAAACAGTTTTCAACGTTTTTATTGAAACAGTAACATATAAGCTGATGACACTTGAATACCTCTATTTGCACAGAATAAAAGATAACAGTTATAAAAGAAAGGGGGGTTGGGAGGAATATTGAAATTTCAAAGCTGGTTGACATAAATCGTATGTTCGGTCCACTTGCAAGTACGCCCACAATTACCGCAGAACGTTCGCAGTAAACCCCCCGGTAAAATATTTAGCTTTAGTGATGAATCATTATGATGCGGATAGGGCTTTATTTGCTCTCTGTAATATTTTATGATGCATGTTTTGACGTTGCAGATGCAAGTAGCAGGGCTTTTGTGGAGATACGTATATACGATGGCATAAGGCGGCATATCCTGGGTAATATTTTATGGGTCTGCAAAAGGTTTTTTGCACAAGGAATTCGAATCATAGCATTGGTAATGAATACAGGGTACTGTATCATTGGATGGATGTACGGATTCATCATCACAACCAGTCTTAGTGTTAGTTTGTCAAATCCAAATCCATATGGAAGGAATATCTTATGCTGCCCAGTGCAAAAATGCATGGCTATTCTTTTGCCGGTCAACCAACCTGGAATGACAAGCATGAAATGTAGGGGATAGGATGAAAGATTAAAAAAAAAAAGGAAAATGTCCGGTGTTTTTTTTTTTTTAATCTTTTGAAGTGTTGTTTTTCCTCTTAGAAATGGCTAGTGGGTGTGTACGTGTGGAGTTTGGATATGCATCACAGTATTGGTATCAGTATCACATCTCTAAAGAGTCTATCTTGGTCATGACTCAGTAGTTGTTTTGTGCTATCGTTGAATCTAGTTCTGGTTTGAGTGTGGTTTTTTCTTTTCTTTTTGGGTTGAAGCAAGAGAACATGTTCCATTCCAAGCTCAATTAGCACTAGATTAAGACAAAGATGATGATGATGAGGAGTTGTAGCAAGGACAGTTGTTGTAATCATCACCCTAAGTCCTTTTTAATTTAATTTATTTTTATTTTATTTATTTATTTTGAACTAATTGGGCATAAAGAAACTAGGAACTTCATGCATACATGTAATTATTATTGACAATTCTTTGTCAAGAACCTCTCTTCATGCCACCGTATTAGCATCAATAGTGGCTCTATTGTTATTATTTTAATAGCTTTCTACAAGTGTGATGTTGCACTTTGTGATCTTCCTTCCTTTTTTTATGCAAGACATTACTAAAGCCCATCTTGATTATTGTTGAACTGGTGGGGATTCTATGTTGCATAGGGATAGCTACACAGAATAGTTTAAACCCTGACATGATCATTGATCATCATAGAGCAACTTGATTTAGACATGGGGCGAAGGAGTTCTTGATGTATCTACTTCAACATTACAGTGTGATCATGTGGTCATACTTATCTAAGAGTGTTGCAGCTATGATCGTGGATACCCTATTGCCTAGTACTCTATTGCCCAGGTCTATTAGCTGCATCATGAGATTCATGGTGAATGACCCTGACACCCAATCAAAGATCAAGCAACATGATGGGATGTTTACCTCGGGTGTGTAAAAGTTATCGTAGATAATGTGGACAACACTTTAATGGTTGGTCACTAAGTTAATAGCCTATTCCAAAATCCCCCAAGGACATTCTATCTCCTAAAAGCATGAGTCTTCACATTAATTTGATACTTTATCTATTTTGCTATTCTATAATGTTTGTTTTGATCATTTTTTGTGGTTACCTAAATCTTCACAATCATCATGTGAATAGTGGAGGGGTAGTAAAGGGTGACCAAACTTTGAACTTAGCTTGTGCAGCCTTGGACATGTTTACGCAAGGCAAATTTGTGAGACTGGAAGTGCTTGAGCAACTTTGTGAGGATTTTGGCATGTACACTTCTCATCATGCTAACATGTATTGTATGTGTGTAGCCAACCACTATGTGCATGAGTGGTGGAACCTTCCTGATCTTAGCATGCTTGCACATGTCCAGCCTAAGGTTCCAACCTTGCTCAAGTCTAGTGGATGATGTATTTTGTTCATCTTGCTTCATTTCAACACCGTTTTTACATCATTATCTTATGTTATTTTGCCCTGTAAGAGGTTAAGGGATTGTTCATGTTATTATGCAGATTTTGTGCATGAGTATATTTTTGTCATGACTATTTCTAGTCAAGTGGAGGAGAAAATCCAACTTAAGTGGGGCAAAGTAGATACAATGTAGGAGGGGCTAGCAAGCAAGTCTCCTAGGGAGGTGCAACAGAGGATTGCTAATGCAAGTTTGCTTGACCTATTCATGTTTCCTAGCCCATCCATGTCGACAACATATATGCTAAACATGATTGATTCTTTTGATGAAGGAGTTACTAAGTTTGTTTCTCATGTTCATGGCCTTCCTCTAATTTTGAGCATCAATGAGTCCACATTTAGTGATCTCTTTGGAGTACCTTCTAGTGGTGTTAAGGTCTCTATTAGAGTAGAGAAAGATGTTAGTCATATAAAGGAGATGGAGGATTGACTAACTTCCATGGTAGTGGATCATTGTCTCTTAGTAATTGCAAAGTTGAGGAAGCCAATAATACCTATTTCCTCTTTCATTCTAGGGTGTTTCTCATTCTATTATCACAATTGAGGATGATAGATGTCTAGTAGGCTTGGACCATGAAAAATCGTCATTGATGGTACTAGGTTTGATTAGGCTACTTTCCTAGTCCTTGGGTTGTGAGATGAGATCTGCAAATTTCATAATAACCTTGATTTGATATGCTACATGCATTATACATTTTTTGCTACTTATCTTAGGAGGTTTGCAGAGTTCCTAGTGGTTTGCTGGGATGGAGAATGGGCAGGTCATGATCCCTCCAAATTTTTCACACCTTGGACTAAGCACATCACTCTAGAGATACATGTAAGGGATTCATCCATTGAGGATCTCGGAGAGTCATTGTCGATCACCACTAAGGATTTTAGCAGTGCATGATGTTATTCTCTTGAAAACAAAGGGGGTTGAGCCCCATAGTACACATGGTAATGCTAAGAGGGCATGGAAGGTTGAGCCTCGTAGTACACATGGTAATGCAAAGGCTGATGACATAGCCAAGGAGAAGATGAAGAGGCCCTAGGTTGAGCCTACCACTATAATTATTGCTTTACTAGCTTGTAGGAAGTTGTCTATTAGGCTGGGCAAGGTGCAACAAAGTGTTGATGGCATGTATTCATTTACATGCATAAGTATATTTATTGTTTTGGTTTCATGTGTTTTTTGTTAGCTTCTTTGTTCTCTAGTTATAAATATTTAATTACCTAAGGATATGGGCTGATTTGTTGTGAACTTGGATTTCATTGGTTTCAAGGGTGAGGCAGGAGCTAGCTACTCAAAATGCTAATGAAGAGGAATGAATGGATAAAGAAGAGGAGGATCAAAAGTGCAAGGAGGAGGAGGATGCATGAGCATCCAAGGAGGCATTGGATGTCATGAACTCCATCCTAGGTGACTTGCCTCAAGACAATGACCTTCCCATGGACATATCTCCCAATCTCCCTAGTAAGTTTTACTATTTTTGTCTACTAAGTTTTGATGCATGTTTCGATGGTAGGCTATATTGATGGTTATTCTTTTTAGTACATGAATCTTCCCTAAAGGCATCCATGTTGACTTTCCACTTCAAGCCCTTTGTGGAGGTCTTGATTAAGATAAAATTCATGCAAAGCATAGTGGATGACTTGGTTGATTGTTTATAATAAATATTCCATGATGTTGGTTAGAATTGTTAGCACTACTTTCTTTGTTTTTTTTTTATTTTGTATTTTGCCCTTATGTTTTATGATTGTATGGTCTTAGCGATTATCATTTTTTTTGTTTTATTACTATTTTTTTCCTCATGCAATATCCAGATTCAAATGGGATCCTACATGTAACATCAATCTCAATGAGCTTTCCATGCTATCACTTGAGGTAGAAAATGTTCCCTGTAGAATGTATGAGGGAACCACTAAGTGTGCTATCTCTTGTGCAAGAATGTATTGGGAATTCCAATGTTGCAATAAATACTTATGGAAGAGGGTTGCAGCTTTAGAGAAATAGGTGAAGGAGCTATCCCTTGAGAACAAGGGGCTCCATGATCGTAAAGAGTTTATAGAAGCTTGTGTGGCTAATAGAAACTCTTTATGCATGAAGGAAATCAAGTGGGCATCGTATTGGAGTGCTATCCAAAGCAAAGTTGCTCTAGCTAAGAGCAATGTAGAGAAGGACATGCAGATGGAGTTACTAATCCTCAAGACCAAGGATTGGTGTGATTATTATGCTTAGGTTTTAGAGTGGCACAGGAAGCAAAAGGATCACAAGCTAAAGTATAAGGCAAAAAGGGATAGTTATCTAAAATCATGACATGAAGAGGCCATCGAGTGACAAAATATTGGATTTTTTGTACAATGTATAAATGTAGAAAATATCTTAAAAATGTTTGCATAGTCAATTGTGATTGCTAACTCTCCAACCCCTTAGATTACCATTGCATTAGGTGAGACTGCAATAGCTAGGCTCTTCCGAGTGGATTAATATTGATAGGAGGAAAATCCTAATGGGGGTAGAATTGGTGAATATAGACTAGGCTAACATGAGTGAGGAGTAGATCCTCCATAGATTAGAGACCAGTCTATAGAACTTTACTCGTGAGGACATTACTCTAGAATCTTCTAATGTTTGCATGAACATGTTCTACATTTTCTATATTATAGTTTTTTTCTTTATATGTTTTGTTGTTTCATGATTGTATCTTCCTGATATCCTACTTACTAATTATTGGTATGAATTTGTTATTTATAGGCCCTCAGAAATGGTGATGGCAGCGGTGATGGTGTACATGATGATCCTCCACCTCCTCTTCTAGTGTAGCTTCACATATTGTTGCACATGTTATGTTTTTGCTATTTTGGCTATAGTGACATGGTTGCTTAGTAGATTTCACCATAGCTTTTGAGGCTATGAACTATTTTCATTATTAGTTATTGCACTATGTAACTAGGATTATAGGATGTTTAGTTTTTTCATTACTACCACACTATGTGGCAATGGCTACCACGTTAGTTTCAATTGAAAATATTTTTGGCTTTTTTATATTTTATAATTTTTTATGGGATTTTATGTTTTCTATTTTTTTATTTTGAAATTTTTACATAAACATGAAAACAAACATAAATTGTAAAAATCAACATTAGAACATAAAATAATGTAATATGAAAAATAAGTAAACATAATGTAATAAGATGAAAAACATAAGCTAATAATGTAGATGAGTAAATGGAGCTTTAAAAAAGGCTATTGGCTAGACTATACAAGGGAATGAGTAAACATGTAATTATGTAGTTGCATCCTAATCTTTGAAAGATTAGGGAACTTATTTTATTTTCATTATACAATCTTATATTCTCCATTCCCTTGGCTCACTACATTCAATGGGAGTTCCTCCCACATTTGATTGGTGGTCCTAGTGCTAGTAGTATTGGCTTCACTAGTCATGTTTAGACTTTCTAGTTTTGGTTTGACCATAGGAGTTTCTTCTTGAAACTCCACTTCTCTACGCCAATGTTATTAATAGATAAAGTAATTGCACTATCCCTATGAATGATGATTTTTCCTCCCTCATAAGTTAGATGGATCTCTTAGATTGGAGAGGATACCACTCGTAATTTGGCCAACCAAGGCCTTCCTAAAATTAGGTTAAATCTTGGTGTCTCCTCTATGATCAAAAAATAGGCAGTTGTAGGTAATTGTTCTCCAATAGAAAAATCCAACATTATTGAACACCTAACTACTACTTGTGATCCATTAAACAATTTGAGTGTAGGGGTGAAGGTAGTTGGAATGTGTTTGACCAAACCCAAATGCTCAATGATAAGGAACGGTATAACATTTGTAGCCACACCTTCATCCACATGTACTCTATGAACTCCATATCAACAAACTCTAATTATCATAAAGAGAGGACCCTTAGACACTTCATCATTTTTAGGGTTGGATTTTACCTCACTATAACAAAATGTCAAAAAAAATTGATGCCTTTTCTTTCTGGGAGGAGGATGATACTATTACTACATTGATCAATTTTTTGTTATTAAGGATATCCTCACTCACCAGAATGAAAGTTAGCATGTTGACTAATGCTTGATAGTGGGTAAGGGAGGTCATGACCAAGTCATATAAATTTAATGAGGTATTTTTCTGTTTCAATGAGAGCTTAACTTGCTTCATGGTGGTGAGGAAGCCTTTATCATTACCCAATGTTTTCTCAGTCTTGTTAGACTTAACTTCCTCCATTCAACCAAGATCTTGACCTTATATTTTAATGGTTCTTGTTTTGTTCCCCTTCCTTTTTCTTGCCTATCCTTCCTAGGCTAACTAATAGATGCAGTTTGTGCACTGAAGTCCATAGGTATGGCTGAGATCAAGTGGGCTTTGGTGGGCCAAATTCCTTCCATACCTTTGCTGGTCAGTGTTGTTTACCTTGGGCTTGGCATTTGATTTCTCACATTGTTTCCGAGGTAACTCCTTGTTTTTTGGTTGTGAAGAAGTTGAATTATTGGCTACTACAGGGAAATGTCTATTAGTTGGAACTGAAGTTTGGTTAGTAGGAGACAATCGTACTATAATGATGAAAGGTTCCTTAGGAGTTGCTAGTGGTGGTACTCTTATAACAAATGGACTTCTAGAACTAGAAGTCTACTCATGATGAGGAGCTACTCGAATCATGAATGATTCCTTAGGAAGCTTGGGCTTATCACATACATCAAAGATGTCTATTGTATATTGGTCTTTGTTAGTATTCAAAGGGTCTTTGTACACTTGAATATTTTGGTTCTAGGACCTGATCAAGTTAGATGTATCTAGGACATACTCATTATCTATCATTTTTTGCAAGTCATCTTTTAGTGTTAAGAAAAATTTGATATCGTGATGAGGAAGTTGATGATAGTAGAATCAATCCAACTTGAAGTATAAGTACTAGACTACCTTGAGCATGTACTAAAATGATAGTGGCATGAGGAAAAGCCCACATGAGTAAGGAAAGCTCAAAACCAAAACCTCTCACGTTTGTAATGCACTAAGTCATGATTGTTGTGATGGCCTTGAGTCATAAGGGCATGGTGCCTTCTAGCTTGTGAAAAGTCATGAAGTATGACATTTTTAAGGGTGGAAGAGCTAGTGTAGGAACACCTCTTCCAATTTACTTGTTCTACCCTACATGAATGTTTTGTAGGTTTCAGGCTTGGAGAAGATGTGGATAAGTGTGTCCTTTTAATGTGTGTATTCTTATGTTGATTTTGTTGATGATGATTCATGGATGTTTTGGCATGTTTTATGATGTTTTGTGCTCATTTTGATAAGTGTAGGGGGTTTCCATGATCTATGATGACTTGTTGGAAGATATCCAAAAGTTTTAGACATCAAAATAAGCATTTTTGTATTTGGCCCCTATGGGTGGGATGTCCTACTATAAATTAGGACATCCTAGCTAATATGTCCAACTCAAACTTGGGACATCCTAGGATCAAATGGGATGTCCTAGAAGATATTAGATGTCCCAACCTAGAGCTAGATTTTCATAGGAGACATCCTAGTAAAGTTAAAGATAACTTAGACAGATGGGGAAACTTCCAAAAATGCTCATCCTAATTCGAGAAATAGCAAAAGAAAGATGGAAATATCTAGGAAGAAGGTGAGAAGACTTAGAAAACATCTAAAGAACCTCAATTTAAGTTGAGAAAATATTTCTAGGGTTATTATTTTCTAGTTTCTTATAAATATTTTAATGTAATTCATCATTGTTGATGCCGAAGTGCCAAATGCCAAACATCGAAGAGCATAACCCTAACCATGAGTAGGAGAGAAAGCTCATGAGAGTTAAGGAAGGAAAGCTTGTGCAAGAAGAGATCTTGTGCAAGAAAATTGAATGAGGCAAGGGAGAGCACTTGAAAGAGGTTGAGGCAATCTCTTATAAGTGTCTTGTCTTGAGCTTAAGCTCTGTTGTGAACTATTGAGGATTGAGATGGTACAAGTATGATCTCTAAGATTCTTAGGATAGTTATTAGTTGAGCTTGGCTCCTCATATTGATGTATTTTTAGAATTTTCTTAATAAAATAAAATTTTTCTCTATTGCATTGTGTTATTTTTGTTTTCTAAGCTAGATTTTCTTGGAAGTTATGGAATTAATCTTATTGGGGTATATTAAGGTGCCATACCTACACTAGCTCCTCATGGAACATATCATTGTTCATTTTTTAAATCATAAAAGGAAATATTTCTTTGTAATGTGTTAAAAAAAGAAACCAAAACAACAAAAACAACAACAACAACAATAAAAATAAAAACACACATATGAAGATCTCTTGGGATACAAGCACTAGTTATGGGGCTAGAAAGATATGTTATCCATACCTAAAAACACCCCTCTAACTAAGGCCTAAATTTATTTCTAAATAATATCTAACTACTCCATTCTTCTCTTTTCTTCTTTCTTGGAGTGATGATCTTTCTTTATGGCTTTTGTCAACTCATGATGATAGAATAGGAGGAACACATCAATGTGACACCATTGCAAATGGTATGAACTTGCTCTAGACTTAGAATAGACTATTATCAAGATCATCCTAATCACACTTCCACAAAAGGATTTCTTGTGGTTATGATTCAGATTCTTCTATCTCAATCTCTCTCTACTATTCTATCTCTTCATTTTCTCATCTCACTATTCCATACCATGGTCAAATATTAGTTTTATTTTATAGATTACATGATCCTAAGACAATGCTTTGTGTGGGTATGATGTTTAAGCTAAATAATTATTCATCATTCATAGTGCCTATGAACTCCTTGTGATGAGGTTCTACAAGGGCATTTTTAGGCATAAGCCTACTTTGAGAAGACTTGCTTGCATATATTTTGGTTCCCTTTAGTTTAAACCCCATAATCATAGGCCTCAATTTGGTCCAAAAAAACTTGATAACAACATTGTCCAAGTTTTTTGCTAATTTAACTTATAAAACATCTCCTTTTTTCTCACTTCATTTGCTCAATTTACTCCAATTCTTGAACCAGAGCCTCCTAAGATTTTGTTGTTTGAGCTCTCCAACTTTTTGACTTTCATTTGTCTCTTATTTTGATCTCAAAGTCTTTCACAATTCATTATAATTCAAAGTTGAAAAATGTTACAAATGACTACATTGATGCATCTCCATCAACATAGTCAAATACGTCGATGCATCTCTATCAACATAGTGCAAAAATACTATATATAAACATAGTACTTAGCTCATTTTTTACATTTTTCTTGAAACACAGGGGATTTTTAATAATTTTTTAGAACCCAAAGCCTTCTAAGAGCCATAACTTCCTCATCACTTATTCATTTTCACCTATTCTTCAATCCTCAAGCTTCTGAAGTATGCTTTACATCGTGGGAATATCAAACACTATATTTTGAGATAAAAATTTTTGAAAATAAAATTTTTTGAGATAAAATTTTTTGAAAATATTTCTAAGACCTCAAAAATAAGATATTAAAATAATATTTAAAATAATCTAAAGAATTAATACCAATAATTAACCTCCATTGAAGTAGGAATAAAATAATAATAAAATATTCTAATAAGCATGCAATCATTAAATAAAAACTTAACCTGATTGAACAATTAAAAGGTTTCTCTATATATGGAGATTATACTCAAATAATTGATCTAGGGTTATATTTGTAATCATAGCTGATGCTAAAAAGAGGATCATAGACATGAGGGTTATCATAGCCCTAGAAGAAATGACCTCATGGAGGAAGGAAATAATAATAACAACAACACCACCACCAAGAGCATGCTACCAAGGGAACCCATGCTATCAAGCCCTTACATGAAAAAACTAAGGTGGAATCTATTTGTTAAATTTTCACTCCAAGAATAGAACAATCCAAGCAGGATGAGGTTCCAAGATGACAACCTAATCTAGAGATCATGATTATAGAAGCCTACCTAGAGAAGATCTAAAATAAAGAAGCTTAGAACTTAATTCCTTAGGAGCTAAAATTTGGATCTTTCCTAGAGTTAGCACTAGAGTAGGTCAAAACTTAAATACAATGATCTTTGCTATGGTCCATTATCTCCACTAGTGGAGAATGGTACATGAAAGAGACCTACCTCTTCTAGAACAAATAGCAAGGCGATGCAACCATCAAGATCAAAGATATCATCATCTTCTACTTAATTGAAGCTATCATACATGTCCTTGAATTGTCAAATTATAGGGCAAAGCTAGTAAATATTTTAACACAAGTAGCTCCTAAGGCAAAGAAAAAATAGGTTTAGCAGTGCTTTGGAGTGGACCATTAAGGTTACAATGCCCTAACCAAGGTGGAGTAATCTTACCTCAAGATCATGGCCTATCATCTCAATCCCATGATGAGACCAAGCAAAGGTAACTACCTTCTCCTAGAAGGCTCTAAGTAAAAAATTCTAGGTCAACCTTTCCTAGCTCATCGTTCTAGATATCAAGAAATGATTTAGGAAAAATAAGAAGGGTTGGAAGATACTCTCCTTTTTCTACCTTATCAAAAAATTATGCAAAAGAGGAGGTATAGCATGTTATATGAATGATGCGATCTGTAAGGCTCCTACTACACCATGGTAGTAGATGATAAAAGTAAAAGCACCTGTCAAGCTTCAAAATAAAGAGTTTCCACCTCCACCACCACTTGCAACACAAAAGATAACAAAAAAAATGATAGAAGCTACTAAATTCCTAAGGAATATTAGGAAATAATAGCTACAATAACAGGCCTTCTAAGGTGATGCTGAACCTTCTATGTACCATTTAGTTATGAGCAACCTCAGTGAGGTTGCAAGGACCATTAGCTGGTCGGTGGATGAGATGGCCCTACTATTCTCCTCATGAAGATACTAAGCTTCTATTCACTCCAATACTAAGTCAAAAAAGTCACTATGTGCATTCTAGAACAATAATTTCCTAAAATCTTTGGGAATGTAGCAGCCTTTTCTATTATGCTAAAGGAGGGAGAAAGAACAAAAATCCTATTTATGTTACACAAAGGCCATCATACTATAGCAAAGATGGTAGTACAACATTTATTCTTAATATTGTTTCCATGGTAGATGTTCAAACATCAATAGAAGTTGGAAGTAAGGGGATGAGCATAGCATAGCACAAAGAAGTGTTAGAGAAATTGGTTGAAGCTAGGCAATTGATTCCAAAGATCTTCAGTCTCTTAGAAGATATTTTAGCTACCCAATCATAGCTACTAGAGATAAGGAGTAAGTTACTCATTACCAATGTGTATTCTCAAGGAGAGCAATGAGAAAGAAATCAAATTGGTAAAGGCCAAATTAAACAAAGCCCTCTAGCAACTCCAACAAAGAGGCGATGTATGATAATCCATCTTTGATGGTCTTAATATCTATAATCAAGAAGAAATCTACCTAAAGGAATTGTAGATCAATGATATGATAAAATACAAGGAGTTAGCCAACCTTCATTATGAAAACCTAGCAATGCTAAGAGTAGGTAGTTGAAGATTAGAATTAGAAAAGTAGGTGATTATCTCCTGCCTTTTCTATGAGACAAAGTTCAAGCTCCACAAAGACACAAAATAGAAGTTGAAATTTGGTATAGGGATGACACCTCAATAGATCCCAATGAGACCCAATCCATGACTTTCAAGTAGATCTAGCTTAGAAAATAAGAATAACTTAATAAAATGGAGAAATCTTCCTTATATTAAGAAAACCTTTAAATTATAGAGAAAATAGTACATCAAATATGAGAAGCCAAGCTCAACTCACAACTCTCCCAAGGATCTTAGAGGTCTCACTTGTCCCTTGTCAATTCTCAATTGGTTACCATGGAGCCAAAGCTTAAGACAAGACACTTATAGAAGATTTTCTTAATCTCTCTCAAGTGCTCTTCCTTGTATCTCACTTAATTTTCATACGCAAGCTCTCCTTCCTCAAGAGCTATCTCTTGCTTTTGATCTTTTGGTGGTGCTCTACACCCTCCAAATATTTTCTACCCATACCTCTTGGTATTTGATTCCACACACTAACATGAAGCACATATCATAATTATATTAAAAACAAGACAAGAAAAATCCTAGAAAATATTCCCAAAGCTTTACTTGAAGGTCTTCCATTGTTTTCCATCCTGTCTTACCTCTTTCCACTATTTCTCATCCTTTCATACCTCCTTCTACTATATCCTAAATTAAAATAGGCACTTTTAGAATTTTTCTTACTCATTTAGGTTTTCTTTGACCTTTCTAAGATGTCTCTAAGTCAGCCCAACTCTTAGGAAAGATGTCTACTATTTTTCCAGAATGTCTCCTTCAATGTCCAGATGTCTTGCATGAGATGTCTTACCTAGGACATCGTGAATGCAACTAAGACATCTTAGATGTTGCTAAGATGTCTCACCTACTAGAGCTAAGTACAAAAATGTTTGTTTTGAGCGTTGGAATCTCCAAATAACTCTAAACAATTCCCCATAGATCATGAAACCATCTAAACTCGTTAAATTGAGCCCAAAACATCCCCAAACATGCCAAAACCTCCATGAGGCATCATCAACAAAGTCAACATAAGAAGACACATGCATTAATAGGACCCACTTCTCCAAGATATATTAAGGATTACACAAAGGTTGGGTGATGTCTTAGCCAAGACATCTCCTACCCTCTCAAGATGTCTTCTTCAAGTCCAAAACCTACAAAACATACATATAGGGTAGAATAAGGGGATTAGAAGAGGTATCTCTACACTAACTCTCCCATCCTTAAAAATTTCATGCTTCATGATCTTTCACAAGCTAGAAGGCACCACGCCCTCATGACTCAAGGTCATCACACTTAGTACAATAATCATTACGTAATGTATTACAAACATGAGAATGAGTATTATCTAATATTTTCATTTTGAGCTTTCTTTGCTCATAAAGGCTTATCCTCATGCCCTACCATGCTTTCTTCATTTGAGCATCTTCTTGGAATGCTTCCCTTGCATTCCCATGATGATTCAAACCTGCAAGAAATAAAGGATAAGAAAAAAAAAAGATTAGAATTTCTTAATCCAACATCCTTTTCTTGCTTCTTTTTCCTTTTCTTCATCATTTTCTTCTTGGTGTTTGGAAGTATACCACTTAGATTCCTTTCATCATTAGCATCGCCATGTAGAGTGCCTTCATGCTGATCAACCATTTTATAGTCAATACAATCAAATCCATCAATACACTTCATAAATTCATTATTGCTATAATCAATAGCAAGCATCTTCAAATTTTGAAAAATCATATCATTATTAATGTCTTCACTCATATCAATAATGATCTTCTCATAATGACTATCCTAATAATAATCATCATCAAACAAATTATCAGTATTAGTCTTTCTCTTACTAACAATGGCATTAAAATTCATAACATGACTCTTGATCCCATCATAATCACCACAATGATCATGATGATCATCATTACCATTGAATAGACCACTACTAAGCTGAAGTGAAAAATAAGTATCCATCACTAGCTTTTGTTGGCACATTTTGGCCATTTAATGGAATGGGCTTTATAAGGTTCTGGCACTTTAAGATAAGCTATACATTTTAACCATAAAATGGTACTTTGCAAGACTTGCTCTACTTTTAGAACTGCATGATTCTATCATCTAGAATATATAAACTTACTTGTCCAAGCCCTTATTTTTCAAGTAGCTATAAATTCTAGTTACAAATGAGTTGATGTCATTGACATTAATGTACATTATTATAATGGAACAACAAATAGGTCTTATGACCCAGATGCTATCCTCACAGTATCTTTTCATCATGAAGCATGACTCTTAGGGATCTTTGCATCCTTAAACATATTTGTATAATGAAGTTAATCAAGAAAAAAATAGTGGGTTATAACAACATTAAAATTACAAGTTATTTACATCAATGTTACAATTCCTCCTTGAAAACCTCATAGCTACATGCTATAACCAAGAGAATTAGACCACAATTCAATTGCTATTTTAAGGATAACCTAGTTTAAAAGATTAATAACATGCAAGTGGATATGTTATGTGTTAGGAAATGCATCAAGTGAAAAAAACAAGAACAAGGAAAACAAGCACACACAGAACATAAATTTTTTATGGTTTAGCAAGATCACCACCCATTCATGCCTGCACTAGAGTTTCATTATATATTTTTCATATCATAGTTACAAGAGAGTTTTAGAATGTTATATAAATATGCATCAAGAAATCGTTTGTAATAGAAACAGCCAACCCTTCAACTTCTATAATGACCAACCCTTCAACTTTTATAATGGCTGACACTTCAACTTTTGTAATAGTTGTCCCTTCAACTTCTAGTACAATGTAATGGTAGAAAACCAAAAATAGAATTCAAATCAGTCATCGCATGACTCCAAAAATCTCTCACTTGGAGATTGATCTAAAAAAAATCTTACAACCTTGCTTCTCCCACATACACCATCAACTTCTAGTGCAGTGCCTTCTCATCACTAACCATGGAGGCCTGCTAAGGTCATGCAAAGCCTTAGCTTAGTAGTGGTGACCACCTTGGTCAACATGTGTACAAGGTTCTTTGACCTAGGAATCATCCATAGTAGTTCCCATCATCTATCAACCCATGGATATGATGATACCTAAACTAAATGTGTTTAGATCTAGAATGAAAAACTAGATCTCTAGCCAAATGTATGACACTCTGACTATCATTGAAAAGCTCACTACTATCTTATGTCTTACCTAAATCTCTTAAAAGATCCTTCAACCAAATCATCTCCTTTCTAGCTTATGATATAGCCATATATTTTTCTTCTATGGTTGAGAGAGCAATGCTCTTCTAAAGTTGAGACATCCAACTCATAGCAGTACTACCCATAGTGAAAATATAACTAGTGATGATCTTCTTGCTATCCAAATCACCTCCCAAATCTACATCAGAAAACCCTATAGAGTAATGCTACTCCTTTTAAAACAAAGTGTCATACCTATTGATGGGATGCGATATCGCGTACGCGATATCGCAGTTTGCCGCCATATCTTTAAATAAGAGGTGGCACTCCCCTTATTCCTCATCCTAGGCTAGAAGTAGGAAAAATCTGGCAGATTGATTACTCCAGAGATAGAATATTTTCCATGTGCCCACAATAGGAGTCCCCAAGTGAACAGATCTTTATTCGAGCAACATTGTACCTGAATGTAAGTTGTGTACGGCAATAAAGACGAGCTTTGTGGATAAACCTTGTAGTGTATGGAATAGGTTTTATTACATGTTATTTCTTACATATTATTTATTACCTGTAGTAGTGTGGTATGAGTACAACTTGATTACGAGCATTTATGGATGTGTACGGATAGTCAAGGAACGGATGCTCATCGCGATTAGATTCTCTCTCACCCTTATCTCCTAGTAACATGGGATAAGTACGACTTGGTTACAAGCATTTAAGGATGTGTACAGATAACCAAGGAACGGATGCTTATCATGCTTAGGTTAGTTAGGTGCCTCAGTATGACCACTTCGAGCACGTGCGTTATGTGTGGGATCCCAGTAACGATTAGCATTTGGTAACCATGGTTGCATAGTTCAGGGTGTGTACAGTAAGTGGGAACGGATGCTGACGCTAGGTAATTTAGACGTAGTGCAGTAGTTAGAGTTAGGACTTAGTTTCTCAACCCTTCCCTAATTAGTATAGAAGACATAAAACATAAAAGACCATAAAAATCATATACCTCAGACTTGCTTAACCATACACCGTGACAAATACAAGTTTGGGAAGACAATGAATAATTAACCCTAAGTGTTCCATGGGGCATGTAGGCATTTAGTCTGTGGAGTTCGACCAGATCGCGTGTGAAAACGATCATATTCGTATGGTTGAGTGTAGGGGTATCTTGCCACTCATCATTGATGTCGTTGTCAGGGACTAAGTGTTTGTACACCAAATATAACATAAAGGATATTACTCAAATCATTGGGAGCCTTAACGAACCTTTGGGTTAATTAATTAAATAAGAATTTATATAATGGTGAAATAGCACATCGATAAAAATGACTTCTTCTCACAAAAGTAATTCACCACCTAGGACTAACACTAGAGACAGTTAGCAACATACAACGCATAACCAAAATCAGCCAAGTCCTAAACAATACAAGATAGCTTATACTCATCCTGATGAGTATATTCTGAATTTTACCTTTACTCTCCATCAAGACGAACAATTGCGATGGAGAGATCTGCAAGGTAACATCGTGTTACCCCCAGATCGATCAGTCCCTAACATGCTCTTCCATGCCTTGGCACAGATTGGCATGCAAGAACTATTTTCTGAATATGTTACTAAAGACTTTGATATGAGGGATTATTATCCCACATATGCGCAACGTATGAGGGACTTAAGGTAGGAGAGTCAACATACACTGTTGAAGGGCAAAGCCCCGCATGTCCTTAGTGAAATAGAAGATGAGGAACCCCTTGTAACGGGTTCCTTAGCAAATGATGTTCCCCCTCCTAACAATGGTGAGGAGGTAAGGCATCAAAACCTATGCTCAACGATCCATACTACTGGTTCTGATCCCCGTGAACGCCAACTGTTCACGGAAGGAACAACAACTCACGCTAAGGATGGGAACTTAGATCGTTATAACGATTGGGGCCAAAGCAGCTGAAGAGAAGGTAAGAAACATCACCATGGTGATGGCTCCCCTTCTTCTTCTCCTTCATCTCATCACTCACTCTCTCCTTCCACATCTGGGCACAACCATCGTGAACATAATGGTGAGGGTAAAGGTAAGAAAGACGAGAGACCTTGACGGGAAAGTCAAGAGAAAGGACAAGGGAAAGGATGTAGGGAGAGTAGGGAATCACGAAGACATCACGGGCATCATGAAAGAGACAATCATGATGAACCCCTACTCGCAACCCGAAGTATGCTTGACATCACGGAGGCTATTAGGATTCCAACAAGGCACTTAAGGGACAGTTAGATCAAGCATTTGGACATAAATAATATCCCATGTTTTGAAGGGGGATACAACGCTAATCCGTAGCATCATTTACAGGCATTCCACAATGCCTGTGCCTTGCAAAATATAGACAATGAGTGGAAAAAGCTTAAGTTTTTCCCAAGGACACTCATCAAAGAAGTAGAGAGTTGGTACCGGTCCTTAGAACTGGAAACCATCAGGAGGTGGAGTACAATGCTTGAACTCTTCAACGATAAATATCAAACGTACTCCAGAGTGTCCAATTTGCGTAAGCAAATCCAAGGCTGGAAACAAGGTACTTATGAACCCTTGGATGCTACCATGGCCCGTTACTATACATTGTTACATCATTGCCCTGGCCATGGGTACGCTCAGCGGAATCAACTTCATCACATTGTGGATGGGCTAAGGCATTAAATGAGACAAACCCTTAGGACTTATGCCCAAGGGAGACTATCAAAACTTAGAGCCCATGAAGTACATCGTTTGTCAGAACAAGTAGCACAAGAAGAGGGTGAACTACGTAAGAGGGAAAGTGTAGAAGAATAGAACCACGATCCCTCCCTTCAAAAGAAGGGAGTGAAATTTTGTGATGAGGAGGATGAGTCACCACTTGAAGAGTTGATGTACTAGAAAACCTTGCTGATCCAAAAATTAACAACTGAGGTATCGACCAAGGTGTACCAAATGTGGGATTCCTTAGACTCAAGAATTGAAATAGTCTTGAAAATCATAGAAGAGTCTAAGGAGGAATGAAGTAGTGACAAAGGTAAGACAAAG
>MNCI01037154.1:0-19999 GCA_015680685.1 Gnetum montanum | reverse complement strand
CACTTTTAATTCTTGGTTAATTAGACATTAATGATCATCAATTTAACATTCTCTAGAAATACATATTCTAAATATTCTAATAATGTTTTGAGATCAATGAGTTTAGATACTAGTTCCTCTAGAATTTTTAACTTTTCCCAATTAATTTATTCTCCTTGAATATGTCTTGTGGATTAGGTTCACTCCGCAAATAAATTGACCTCAAGTACTAAATCTAGATATTATGCTAGAATAAAAATTTTTACTAGAAAATAAGAAAAGTAGCTATCTTTAATTAATTTATTAGAAAATTACAACCAATTTCTCAAAATGCACAAACATCCACAAACCTATCACAATCAAATGATATTGTATATCATGAGGCTCTACAACCATAAAATTGCTATTCTTAATGCAAGTCACAACCAATAGAGAATCTCTTCCACAACCTAGGATTGAAATCTCAACTCACATGTACGACACAAGAGAATAGAACACAAAGAACAATGCACCACAAGTTGATCTTGGAGGTGCAATCACCAATAACACTCACTTGATGTTCTCACCCACTTTCTCTTACTTAGTTGTCCACTCTTAAGAGATTTCTCTTACTCATTATCTAACAATGGTGAAAATATAATAATATTTATGATAAACCAAGAAACAAGAAACCTAGAAACCTTTCCTCAACTCAACTTGAGGCTTTTTAGATATTTTTGAAGTCTTCTCACATTGTCTTCAATTTTTCCATCATTTTTCATATATTTCTACTATTTTCTAAATTGGGATAGGTGTTTTGGAAATTTTTCCCATCCATATAGATCATCTCTAACCTTGAAAAGGCATCTTTGTGCCAACCTAGCTCTCAGGTAACATGTTTACTATTTTTTTCTAGATGTCTCCTCTAGTTGCTAAGATGTCTTCACAACTGGGAAGACATCTTATTTGAGACATCCCATTTTTAGTGAAGATATTTCATTTGAGATATCTCATGTTCTAGGGAGACATCTCCCTTAAGATGTTTTCTTCTTAGTCAAGACGTTTTACTTGAGATGTTAGTCCAAATAGTAAGAAACCTACTCTAAAATCTAGATGTCTCTTGTTACTCCTAGGCCTTAGACAATATATATTCTAGGCATCCAAGACATCTCATCAATATTTGAAACCTGCAAAACATACACGTAGGGAAGAACAAACGAATTGAAAGAGGTATTCCTACACCAGCTCTCCCATCCTTCAAAAAGTAAACTCATGTAAATAAGGGAGTAGGGATAGAAGTGAGCCCTCACTCATGTAGTTTGGTCTCATGTATCCATACAACATCATTAGTAGATTAATCCTTTCATTAAATCAAATATTCATTCCTCTTGACTCCTCAAGGGCTAGAATATTTCCTCTACTTAAGTACAATGGTCTTCCTCTCCATTGAAGGGTTGGGCTAATTAGTAGCCCCCTTCAACTCATCGATGCTACCATGTATGGGCTCCTCATCAATTGGTCCATGATAGTGCAGAAGATATGAAACATTAAAAATAAAAGATATATCAACATAATTTGACAAATCAATCTCAAAAGCATTAGTATTAATTTTAGCCTTGATTTTGAAAGGTTCCATCTTCTTGACTTTCAATTTGGAGAATTCACATCTTTTGACTACTTCTTCTTTAAGTGCACCTAAACTAAGTTACCAATAGTAAAATTAGGCTTTCATTTACTCTCATTCCTCTTAAGTACTCTTTCTTTAGCCTTCTTCTCAAGATTTGATTTTACTTATGCATGGAGATTCCTCATCTCTTGCACAAAATTAATGCTTATTTTAGCTTCACCATCAAAGCTCTTCAAAGTATTCACCATCTTTGAAAAAAAAAACCCATAGTTTACCTCAAATGGGATTTTTCCAATAGTAACATGAAAGGAATTATTGCTCAAAAACTCAACATGACACAACAAGTTCTCCTACTAGTTTGACTATCCATCACATAAAAATATTAATATGTTTAGCAAGGATTTATTCAGCACATTTGTTTGGCAATCAAATTGTGGATGATATGCACTAGGAAAATTCAACTTTAGTCCTAAAATTTTTTAAAGGGCCCTTCAAAATTAACTTGTAAATTTGGAGTCTTTGTCACTAATAATATTCAAAGGGCTACCATGCAACTTCACAACATACTGGAAAAATAAATTTACAACGTGAGAAGCATCACTCACCTTCTTGCATGGAATAAAATGTGCTACCTTGAAGAACCTATTCACAATAATAAACACATTGATACCTCTTCTAGTCTTTAGAATATCACTCATAAAGTTCATTGACACACTTTTCCATGGATCACTGGGAATTAGCAAAGGTATATAGTATCCATCCACACCTTTATCTCCTCTAAACTTATAACATGTTAAGCATTTATTCACAAATTTTGAAACTTCTATTGCCATACCAAGGTAAATATAGTACCTACCTACATGTTCCAATGTTTTATCCCTACCTATATGAGTTACCATGCCATAATAATGCTTTTACAAAAAAACATTTTCCTAAAATCACAATTAGGAATACATTCCTTTCCATTCTTGAATAATAATTCATCTTGAATATGATAGTTCCTCCACTGGTCTATCTTGCTCTTTAATGGCTCTTTAAGGCTTCTCCAAACCTATTCAAAATCATCATCATGCTCATACAAAGAAGAAAAATCATCCATACCTTCCAAATGGGGTATGTTGAAATCAACCACATGCACCCTAGATAATACATTAGGCACTACATTCACTTTTCCACTTTTGTGCTTCAACACAAAATTGAACTCCTATAACTATGTCACCCTCTTCATATGCTTTGCACTCAACTTCTTTTGTGAGTTTAGAAATTCAAGTGGTTTGTATTCCATCATCAAAGTGAACTCCTTGGGCAATATGTAATGCCTCCAATGCCTGATTGCTTGAAGAATAGCATACAACTCCTTCTCATATGTGCTATATTTTTTCCTTGATTCATTCAATGTTTCAGAGAATAAAGTAACAAGGCTACCTTCTTGTAAAAGTACCCCATCAATGGTAAGTCCACTTGCATTCACCTCCACTTGAAAAAGCTTCTAAAAATTTAGAATTGCAAGCATTGATTCACTAGTAATTTTTCCTTTCAATAAGTCAAAGTTCCCTTAGGTTTCATTATCCCACCTAAAATATTTATTTTTCTTCAACCAAGTAAAAATAGATCACAAACTACCAGTAAAATTGTTAATGAACCATCTATAAAAAGTTGCTAAACTAAGGAATGATCTTACCTACCCAATATTCTTAGGAGTGGGCCAATCCCTAATAGCCTTCACCTTGGTAGCTTTCATCTAAATTTTATTTTCAAGAACCACTTGCCCCAAATATGTGATTTCCATTTTGAAGAAATGACTTTTCTTCATATTAATCACTAATGATGCCTCCTCCAACTTTAGGCATACCATCCTCAAGTGATCCAAGTACTCTTCCTCATTAAAGTTATACACCAAAATATCATGAAAAAGAAAATATAGCACTTACGAATTAAGTCCTTCATTACATCATGCATCACATTCATGAATGTAGGAGGTGCATAGGTGAGCCCAAATATCATCACCAACCACTAAAATAATCCATTTGGTATTATGAAAGCTATCTTTCACTCATCACTAGGATTCATTTTGATTTGATAGTATCCACTCTTCAAATTGATTTTGCTAAAAATATCTACATTAGTAAGAACATCAAGAATATCATCCATCTTTAGAATAGGAAACATGTACCTCATTATTATCCTATTTACTATCCTAGAGTCAATGCACATCCTCCACTCATCACTATCATTCTTTGGCATTAGCACCACTAGAATTACACAAGGTGAAATGGATTTTCTCATGAAGCCATTTGCAAGTAACTTTTCTACTTATCTTTGCAATTCAACCATATGATTTTCTATCATTTAGCAAGCTCTCGTATTTGGAATGCTAGCACTAGGAATGAAATAAATTTGCTATTGTACATTTTTCATTTATGGTAATCCATCCGGTTCCTACTTAAACCCCTTAGGAAATTTCTCCTTAAAGCCTAGCACTTATATAGGAAGTTCAAGCAACACATCATCATGGTTAGTAGCAACTGTTGTCATAACAAGAAAATCAAAATTAATTTCATTATGTTCCTTAATGTATGCCTACTATTCTAGAAGGATTAAGGAGGTGTTAAGTGAGCTTTGCTACCTCACTTATTCAACTATGATAGGAATCAAATTATGAATACCATCAGATCTAGCTACACTCCCTACATTTTTTGCTCCATAAAACTAAGCACCATTGTCAAAATTACAAGGTCTACTAAGAATTATATCAACATAATCTATTGGAAGTATATCACACTTTACTACATCATGATCACACTTTACTACCTCATGAAAACCTCAAATTTTAAATCTTAAAGTTTACTATTTCCTCACCTCTTGGGAAAGGTCTCTAGACAACCAATGTACTTTATAAGGTCTTGGATGAGGACAAGTTACCAAACATAATCTAGTAATTTCTTAGAAGAAATAACATTTTCTTGGGCTCCCTCATCAATTAAAACTATAATCCAATCCCCATTAAGAAAACATCTGGCCACAATCTGAAACAACAATTTTCTATTAGGGTGATCCCCTATATTTACATTACTCCATGATTGCACTAGAATTTAATTCCAAAAAATCCTCAATTTTTTGCACATTATGATTACCCCTCAAAAGATCTTGGCTTGATGTCTCTTCCACCTTTATTGTTTGCACATCCTTGTCCTTGGATTCTTCGTGAAGTGGACATTCTCCTTGTATTTCCATTCTCCACACTTGAATTACTAGATTTTTGATGAGCTACTTCCTTAGCCCTTTCCTCCTTTGCCTTGGTCCTTCTTGGCTTTTCCCTTCTCATTACCTCTTTTACCCTTCTTGTCTAGCCTATCCTCCTTGTATTTATATTTGAACTTGAATTTCTTCTAAAATCTAGATCCCTTCTCATTCCCCTTGGAATTTTGTTTGCTCCTATTTCCAAATCCACTTAATTTTCCTCAAACTTGAGTGACAAATTATAAGCCTCATCAAGAGTTTGTGGCTCATAAAAAGACAAACCCTACTGGTATGCCATTTTGAGACCTCCTACAAAGTTTGAATCCTATTCATACTTGTTCTAGTTTACCTTAGCTTGATGAAATAGATCTCAAAATTTGATGTAGAATTATTTAACATCCTTATCATCTTATCTTAGGAATTTTAACTTTATGATGGCTTCTTGTCTATGATAAAATTGTTGAAATTTTCTCTTTAACCTATATTTCATTAGATCCTAATGTTTGATGGGTTGATCATTTTGCCTTTCATAAGTCTAGGACTCCTTTTCAAACCAAGTAGAATCCATACCTTCTAATTTGGATTCAGAAATAGGTATCCTTAATTTATTTAGACCTCTTTCAACTAGAAATGCTTCACAAGTGCCTTTCACTAACTTGCAAAAGAATTTATATCATCTACATCATTGAAGGTCTTCAACTCTATGTATGGACATCTAACAACATTTTTGAATGCTCTAGTAAGCCTTGTCTCATCTTCCTCATCAAATGTGCCTAAAGAAAAGTATTAAACACCATTTCAGCCCTTGGATTTTTCATTTTAGGAATAGAATTTCCTCCCATTGAAATCCTTGGCTAATGGTTTCCTACACTCCCATAGCTAGATTGTCCTTTCTCTTCATCTATTCCATCTCCACCTAGTTGTGAAACTTCTTCATCTGAACATACATGCTCTTTACCTACACATGTTTGGATATGACTAGGATTTTCATTTCTATCTACCTTTGCACTCATTTAATCTAACCAAGCAACCATCATCTAGAAGAAAAAATCCATGCTCTCCATGTCTCACTTCAAGGCTTGCACCTATTTCTTCTTGGGTGCGATCTAAAATTGACAAAATCTTCAACAAAACCCCAAGAAATAATTAACACAAATCTAAGCCTTGATACAAATTATACTAGAGTAGGTTCACTGCAAAAATAAGTCACCTTCACGTACTAGAACTAGAAATTATGCCAGGATAAAACGTTTTGCTAGAAAATAAGAAAACTAGCTATCTTTAATTAATTTAATAGAAGATTACAACTATTTTTTCAAAATCCACAAACATCCACAAACTTGTCACACTCAAATGATATTGTAGAGAATGAGGCTTTATAGCCACATAATGGCTATTCTTAATGCAAGACACAACCAATAAAGAATCTCTTCCACAACCTAGAATTGAGATCTCAACTCACAAGTAAGATACAAGAAAATAGAATACAAAGACTAACACACCACAAGTTAATCTTGGAGCTACAATCACCAATTGTAGTCACTTGATGTGCTCACCCACTCTCTCTTACTTAGCTCTCCACTCTCAAGAGCTCTCTCTTACTCATTTTCTAACAATAGTGAAAATACAATAATATTTATCACACAGTGAAAGACAAAAAACTAAGAAACCTTTACTCAACTCAACTTAAGACTCTTTGGATGTTTTCCAAGTCTTCTAACTTTCTCTCTAGTTGTTTCCATCCTTTTCTATCATATTTTTCCTATTTCTCAAAATGCGATGTATGTTTTGTGAAGTTTCCCCATTCGTACCCATTGTCTTTGACCTTGGCAAGATGTCTTTGCATTAACCCAACTCTTAGGAAAGATGTTTACTATTTTTCCTAGACATATCCTCTGATTACAATGAGATTTCCATAACAAGCAAGATTCCTTGCTTGAGATCTCTCATTTGCAATGGAGACATCTCATTCAAGATGTTTCATGTTCTAGGAAATCTTCTTCTTGGTTGAGATGCCTAGCCTAAGATGTCAGTTAAAATAGTAACACATCTACTTTAAACTCCATACTTCTCCTATCACTCCTAAGCCTTAGCTAAGATGTCTTGTAGCTCTCCAAGATTTCTCTCCTATCTTCAAAACCTACAAAATAAAGATGTAGGGAAGAACAGGAGAATTAGAAGAGGTGTTCCTACATCATCTTTCTTGGAAAAATTTCTATTAATGTACTCCTTTCATTTCATTCAACTTCTCAACATAAAANACATATATTCTAAACAATTACTACATGTAAAAATAATAGTTCTTTTAAGAGTTCATACCTTTTGGAGATAGTTGCACCTCATATCAATGTACATTATGCATGTAAATCTTTGCTTCTACACAATGTCATGCTTGTTCTTCTTAGTAATATTCAAGACAAGATTCCTAATGCTCAACTTAGCATTAATGGTGCTAATCCATGCTATTTCCATGATGATTGAAAATTCACTTTTATTATTCTCTAGATGGATCACTATAAAATCTACCAAGTAGGAGCATCCACTAATGGTGGTCATCACATTACCTATTTATGCCAAAGGAACAATGATTAATTGGTCTATAGGCTTCAGTTTGATATTTTTCCTTTTTCATGGATGATAGGTTCTATGTTTTGTACATTTCTTGGGAAATAATGTTTACACCATAACGTGAATCTAGTAGAGCTTTACATACTATATTTTCTACAGTGTGAAAATGGATTCATAGACTTTTTAGATCCATTATTTCTATAGAAGAGCTCTTTCTTAATCGAATTTATGAATGCATGGGTAATCATAATAACTTTTAAATTAGTCTCTTGAATAATAGCTATTGTTCACCTAGTTGAGATACTAAAAGGCAGTTGGGTGATGATTGGAGTTGTAATCTATAGTTCTTGCACTTGTTAAAGTTAGCTGGCAAGTCTACTAACTTCATTAACAAGCATAAAAAATGTCTCAAAGAATGAGTGGTTCCTAAGCTTATGCTTAGGGCTACTGGCACTATCATCCACCTAGAAATTAACAATGCATGTGACATTCTTTTCTTATGGTTATATTGACAACTTGTCTTACACAGGCAGTGGTGGCACAAGTGGAAGAGGATATGAGTGTTGTACAAAGTGTGAAGATTGATGAGAGGCATAGGATGGTAACTTAGAATTAGAAGTTTTCGGTCTATAATGTTTAGGAAAGTAAAATAGGGTAAAAGAGCATGAGTAGTAGGATGATTTAATGAGATAGATTTTTGAACATAGTAATCATATGAATCTTGTTGGAAGTAAGGGTACTGTTATCTTTGGAGTGGCATACCCCATAAATTTGGATTTTGTTATTGTTAATAATGTTACTATTAAGGTTGAGGAGGTATCTTAGATAGTACTACTATTGATGGCATTGTTCATAGTTTCTTTGAGGCTAAGACAATTCTCTTGGCATTTACTTCATGGAAAACATGGAGTTTAATGCATATACCTCTAATTCTTGTAGTAAGGAGATAATGTGTGACATGCCAGGAAAAACACTATTTTGATATTTATAGTTACAAATATCACATCAATCATCCTCCTTTAAGTCTAAATTTGCAAGCTCCTCTACTATAGTGCAACTTTACCCTTCTACAAATACATATTCTTGTCTACCTCTTTCTTCTTCTTTTTTTCCTAGTCCCTCTTACCTTTTGCCTTCTTTTTTCATTTCTTCATGATTTTTAAGATTGATTTAAATTCCTCATCTAATTAATTCCACATTTTATTGACCTTTACTACAATTTTTAATATAGATTTATGCATTGGCAAGGCCTTTTGTTGAACCATTACATCCAAAGAAGGGATGGATTCTTTTATATCATAGGCTTGAACATCAATCTTAGGAAGGGATGGGTTCTTATTATACTCTTTAGTTCTCTCCTTCATTTAAGCTCTTGTTGTTATTTTACTACTTGGTCAATTAGCCTCTTAATTTGATGGACCCTTAATGCTAATGATCTTCCTTGGGAATATATTCCAAGGGTCTTACTAGTTTTATTTCTCAACCTATCTATTATATGGCATAGCTATTCTTTCTATGAGAAGCCATGGTCTAGGAATTAGTGCAATAAGTAATGAGACATGAATTGCATAGGCCACGATATCGCGGTCCGCCGCCAAATCTATAAATAAGAGGCGGCACTTCCCTCATTTCTCATACTAAGCATAAAGTAGCGAAGCTCTGGCGGATTGATCACCCCAGAGATAGAATATTTTCCATGTGCCCGCAGTAGGAGTCCCCTAAGTGAATGATTCTTTATTTGAGTAGCTTTGTACCTGAACGCAAGTTATGTATGGAAATAAAGACGAGATTTGTGAATAAACCTTGCAATGCATGGATAGGTTTAATTAATGTTATTTATTGCTTTCCTAGTAACGTGGCATGAGTACGACTTGGTTACGAGCATTAACGAACGTGTACAATGAGCCAAGGAATTGGCTACTCATCGCGAGTAGATTCTCTCACCCTTACCTCCTAGAACGTGGGACAAGTACGACTTGATTACGAGCATCTCCAGATGTGTATGGCTAGTCAAGTAATTGGCTGCTTGTCACACTTAGGCTAGTTAGGTGCCTTAGTATGACCACTTCAAGCACGTGCATTACGTGTCGTAATCCCAGTAACGATTAGCATTTGGTAGCCACAGTTGCATAGTTTAGGGTGTGTATGGCAAGTGGGAACGGATGCTGACGCTAGGACTTAGTGCTATAGTTAGAGTTAGTTTTAGTTTCTCAACCCTTCACCGTTTAGCATAGGAGATAAACTGTAAAAGACCAAAAAACTCATATACCTTAGACTTACTTAACCATACACTGTGATAACAACAAGTAAGTCTAGGAAGACAACGACTAATTAACCCCAAGTGTTCCTTGCAGTGTTTAGGCATTTAATCTACGAAGTTCAACCGGATCGCGTGTGCTACACTCGTTTCGTATGGTTGAGTGTAGGGGTACCTCGCCACTCATCATTGGCGCTATTGCTGGGGACTAAGTGTTTTTACACTAATTAGAACATTAGGAAATCTTTCACATCATTGTGAGCCTTAACGAACCCTTAGGTTAATTAGTTAATCAAGAACATATATAATGGTGAATAGCACACTAGTAAGATGGCTTCTTCTCAGAAAGTTAACTCACCTAGGGATAACATAGAAGACAATCAGCATCATACGGATAACCTAGACCAACCATGTCCTAAAAAATCTAAGGTGACATATACTCATCCCGATGAGTATGTGCCTAATTTTACTTTTATTCTCCATCAAGACGAACAACTGCGATGGAGAGATTTGCAAGGTAACATTGTGTTACCCCTGGATTGATCAATCCCTAACATGTTTTTCCGTGCCTTAGCACAGATTGGCATGCAAGAACTATTTGTAGAATACGTTCTGAATAACTTTGACACAAGGGATTATCATCCCACAAATGCCCAACGTATTCAGGATGAAAGGCAGGAGAGCCAACATTCATTGTTGAAGGGCAAGGTCCCCCATGTCCTTAGTGAAATAGGAGACGAGGAACCCCTCATAATAGGTTTCTTAGAAAATGATGTTCCTCCTCCTCACAATGGTGAAGAGGTTAGGCATCAGGGCCTTCGATCAACTGTACATGCCACAAGCTCTGATCCCCATGAGCATCAACTATTCACGGCAAGAACAACCACTCACACTAAGGATGGACACTTAGATCGTCACAACGATCAAGGCCGAAGCAGCTGAAGAGAAGGTAAGAAACATCGCCATGGTGATGGATCCCCTTCCTTTTCTCCTTCATCTCACCATTCACACTCTCCTTCCACATCTGGGCACAACCATTGTGAGCATAACGGAAAGGGTAAAAGTAAAAAGGAAGATGAAAGACCTCGATAGGAAGGTCAAGAGGAGTTAGAAAAAGGTCAAGGACGTAGGGAGAGTAGGGAACCACCATGAAGACATCATAGACATCATGATAGGGATGACCATGACGAACCCCTACTCGCAACCCAAAGCATGCTAGATATCATAGAGGTAGTTAGGATCCCCACAAGGCACTTAAAAGACAGTAGGATCAAGCGTTTGGACATAAATAATATCCCACATTTTGAAGGGGCATACAACGCTGATCCTCAACATCATTTACAAGCATTCCACGATGCCTGTGCTTTGCAAAATATAGATAATGAGTGGCAGAAGCTCAAGTTGTTCCCAAGGACACTCACTAAAGAATCAGAGAATTGGTACCGGTACTTAGAACAAGAAACCATCAGGAGGTGGAGTACGATGCTCGAACTGTTCAACAACAAATATCAAACGTACTCCAGAGGGTCCATTTTACGTAAGTAGATCCAAGGATGGAAACAAGGTGCTTATGAACCCTTGGATGCTACCATGGCCCGCTACTATACACTGCTACATCATTGCCTGGGCCATGGGTACGCTAAGCGGGATCAACTTCACCACATCGTGGATGGGCTAAGAAATGAAATGAGAAGAACTCTTGGGACTTACACCCAAGGGAGACTTTCCCAATTGAGAGCCCATGAAGTTGAAAGTTTGTTGGAACAAGTAGCGCAAGAAGAGGGTGAGCTACAGAAGAGGGAAATTACAGAAGAATACAACTGCGATCCCTCCCTTCGCAAGAAGGGAGTGAAATTCTGTGATGAGGAGGATGAGTCACCACTCGAAGAGTTGGTGAACAGGAAAACCGTGCCGATCCAAAAGTTAACAACGGAGGTATTGGCTAAGGTAGACCAAATGTGGGATTCCTTAGACTCAAGAATAGAAATAGTCTTAAAAATCGTAGAGGATTCTAAGGTAGAACAAGGTAGTGACAAAGGCAAAACCAAGTGGAGAAACTTAAGCCCTGCACATAACAAGGGTAAGGGGAAAATTCCTATCTCCGATGAGGCTATAAATTCTGATTCAGACAATGATAGTGGATGTGAGGCCTACTACTATGACCATCCTAAGGGATGTTTCCTAATTATCTTACATCTGTAGGATTCTAAGGTGTATGCATTAAATCCAAGACTTAATCAACGGCAAACACCCCGAAGGCTACCTTACCCACAAGGTAACCTAAGGCAGTTCCACCAACCCTTAACATATTATCTAAGTGGAACACCTCCACAACCCATTGGACAACATCAATAGTGGCAATATCCATAGTCATGGGGGATGCCACGGCCAACACATCAATACCCTTACTGGCAGCCTGATCCTTACGATTATTATGTGCAGTAGCTAGTTTCTCCAGGTGACTCTATAGGTCACACTACCCCCCAACGTCACTACCAAGCACAGGAGTACTTCAGGAGGACTCCTTCTCCTCTGAGAGATATCTCACATTCAGTCCACCCTCTAACTCCACCTGCACCTCTTCCACCTGTAGTTCCCATACAACCTGTTCCAACAATGCAAGGGGAATTGCCTACCCAACCGCAGCAACGTAACGCTGTGAGAGTTGTAAATATTCAGCGTGTAAATATCCAACCAGGTGCTAGTTCCAATGACAACTGTACAAATAAGAGACCCTTTTTTAGAACTAGGAGCCCAGATAAAATCTCGCAACAACAAGCGGTTGGGTACATGTATAGGCCTCTAACCACTAACGCTTCAGAGAACCCTTCAATCCAAAAGAGTGTAACGCATACAGTTATGTTAACACATACCATAACTGACTGGATCAAGGTAGGCCATCTTCCCAGAAAACTAACTGACCCTGGGAGTCCCTTTATTTATTTGCAGATCGCTGGAAATGCACCACATCGGGGTCTTCTTGACTTAGGTTCTGGAGTCAACTTAATTTCACAAGAGATGTATCATGCTTGAAACCTACCACAACTTAAGAAGTGTAACATCCAACTAGAGTTGGCCGACCAGTCCATCACCATTCCCTTAGGATTGGTGGAGGATGTTATTACCATTGTGTGTGGTTGGTCCTACCCAGCTGACTTTCTAGTGATCAAAGTGAACAACAACGAAGGGGACTTCCCAATTATAATGGGAAGGGCATGGCTAAGCACGGTAGATACATGCCTTAGGATCCATGATCTTTCCTTGTAAATCTCTATGGTAAACATATGTGGAAAGATCGAGAAGAGGATAGTTCCATGCATCACATACAGTGATTCATCGAGTGATGACATAGAGGAAATGTCTCCATGTAACAGGTGTGCCCAAGAAACTCTGCAACAAAGATGCTTGTATGTAGCAACCACACAAGAAGTATTAGACACCCCGTGGTTTACAGCTTCTCGTAGGGGCAAACAAATATGCATTGAACGAACTGAGGAAACTCATGCCAACAACCATGGCATAGACACATTGGAACGTGAGCGTTGCCAACTTCCACCCCTCAACTTAAGATCATCAATTGGGAGAAGTTGGGCACTTCTTAGAAATTCAAATAGATACTCACTATTTTGGATCCCTCCCTTACAACTCAGTCATGGGAGAGATGGCCACCTATGCTAATCATATGGGGCCCTTAGTTCCTTTTCAGTTTTTGTTTTACACATTCTTGTTTTACAATTTCTTAAATTTTTTCTATTTTTGTTTTACAAATTTCTTTAATTTTTCTTGTTTTTGTTTCACACCATCATTATACTTTTCTATTTTGTGTGTGTGTGTGTATCCACCCTGTATGTTCGTCACCCAATAAGTGTTTAGGCCAATGGTATGAACTATTTTCATATTGATTGCTAATGTTTGGTTTTTACCTTTAAGTTACATTGTTGATACTAAGGTATGTTCTTTTGATATGGTAGGTAATGAGATCACTTCATCCATCCATCCCTCAAAGTATATGGTTTCTCTTGGCTTGGAAATGTACAGTTTCCTTCCAATAAGAACTTTAACGAATCAGTGACTGGGTATTTCTCAAACTAAGGAAGGACTCAAGGATTGCAAAGGGTGTGACTTCAAGGGAACTTGATGCTTTTGTATTGATCATTCTCTTGGGTGCTTGGGTGTTTTCTTCTTGAGTTTTCTTACGGTTCCAATGTTACCTATTCTTCGGAAGCTGAGACAATAAAAATAAGAAGTCTTTGCATGGTGTGGTCCCCACGCATAAAAACACAAAACACAAAAAAGAAGAAGAAAAAAGTGAGGATTCAAAGCACACCCCTTAGATGAAATAAAATTTGGGCTACAAGCACTGGTTATGAATCCAAAATGTTCCCTCTAACTAAGGTCCTTCTCACTTCCCGTTATCTCCTTTGTTTCGTCAGAATGCTGGTGGATCTTTGAAGATGCATCCTTGTTTTCAAAGTGGATGGTTTAACTAAATGCATTGATGCAAAGTCACTGGAAGTGGTTGTTTTGAGCCCGGAGTTGGAATGAGATTCGCCAAGTCACATTAATCATAAAACACACAAGGGGCTGTACACCACCTTGTTCTTGGGATTCCATTCCACTTCCCTTCCCTCCACCCTTCTCTCCACTATTTACGTCATTGCCAGTTGTATCATTAGTGTATATTTTGGTTGATGCATTGTTTTCTTTTTGGTAAATTCTTCCGGTTAAGACTTTAACTCTTGTTCCAAAGGACATTTCCAGAGCCTATGGACTCTTTGAATGTGGGATTTTCAGGGCATTAAGGGCATGAGCCTGCTTTGGGAAGGACCCATTGACATTCCTATTTGGAGCAATAGTTAACTTCTTTTCCTTAACATTTTACAATTAATTTTATTTTTGTTCATTTCCATCTTGACATCCACTTCACCGATGCCATAGTTGTCCCTTTTTACCTATCTTTCTTATTCCTTTTCTTTCTCCTTTCTAACGCTACCGGAGGTTTGCAATTAGTCATGGGGGTACGGGGCCTGATTTTTTGATTTTTTCTCCTAAGCCTCGAATTTTTTCGTTTCTCTTCCTAACCCCTACACCTTCGGTAGTCATCATTTACATCTTCCAAGATCCATATCAACCATACCACAACTTAGCCAATGAGTTTACACCGAAGCAAGGTATCAATTACATGATGATTCAATTACCCTTGCTAATATATGATTGTGTTGTGTGTGAAAATGGCAATCATTCAACAACGAACCAAATCTAGAGCAAACACTTGGAATGGAGCCGCGCTGAAACAGCTATGCAAGGAGCAAGACTGATGATGCGCTTACGGATAGAAAATGGAAGGCGCAATCCCAGCATTGGCAATAGCAAGAATCTTCTCTCTTCTTCTCTTCTATTCTCTCTCCTCTTTTCTCTCAGCTGCCAAATGTGGCCTGATGTCATTGTAATAAGGTGTTCACCCTTGTTGTCATAAACACCAGTCTTGTCAAGTCTTGTAACAATGAACCGTTCACATGTCATTCCATTAGTTCCATTCCCCTCAATAATCCCATACCTACCTAATATTATTGTATAGAACTCAAGGACAAGTTTTCATTCAGTCATGGGGGTATGATGAAACGCAAATTTCACAGGCCGCGATATCGCATCCCCTGTGATATCGTGTCTTTCCTTGCGATATCACAGTCCGCCACCAAATCTATAAATAAGAGGCGGCACTTCCCTCATTTCTCATCCTAGGCGTAAAGTAGCGAAGCTTTGGTGGATTGATCACCCCAAAGATAGAATATTTTCCATGTGCCCACAGTAGGAGTCCCCCAAGTGAACGGTTCTTTATTCGAGCAGCTTTGTAGCTGAACGCAAGTTGTGTGCAGCAATAAAGACGAGCTTTGTGCATAAACCTTGCAGTGCATGGATAGGTTTAATTAATGTTATTTATTACTTTCCTAGTAACGCGGCATGAGTACAACTTGGTTATGAGCATTGATGAACATGTACGGCTAGCCAAGGAATCAGCTACTTATCGCGAGTAGATTTTCTCACCCTTACCTCCTAGAACATGGGACAAGTACGACTTGATTACGAGCATCTCTGGATGTGTACGACTAGTCAAGGAATCAGCTGCTTGTCACACTTAGGCTAGTTAGGTGCCTCAGTATGACCACTTCGAGCACGTGCGTTACGTGTGGTAATCCCAGTAACGATTAGCATTTGGTAGCCATAGTTGCATAGTTCAGGGTGTGTACGACAAGTGGGAATGGATGCTGACGCTAGGACTTAGTGCTGTAGTTAGAGTTAGTTTTAGTTTCTCAACCCTTCACCGTTTAGCATAGGAGATAAACTATAAAATACCAAAAAAATCATATACCTCAAACTTACTTAACCATACACCGTGACAACAACAAGTAAGTATGGGAAGACAACAACTAATTAACCCTAAGTGTTTCTTGCGGCGTTTAGGCATTTAGTCTGCAGAGTTCGACCAGATCACACGTGCTACGCTCATTTCGTATGGTTGAGTGTAGGGGTACCTCGCCACTCATCAATAAGGAATAGTAACTACTCAAGGCCTCATCAAGAGATTCATTAGTTGCTGGCTTTTACCATTAAATCTTATTTCTTAGATGGGACACTCTAGAATAGGTTTGATACTTCTCATTGAAGCACTTGAGCATTATTTTCTACCAGTGTATAGAATTAAGGTCTAGTAAATTGTACTAAATATCTTCCTCCTTGATGAGCATTCTTAGAAATATCTTTAACTTTTGTAATTTTCTCTTAACATTTCATAATGCATAGACATTATGAAGAGCTTGTAGATGATTCTACAAATCTATATTGTAACATTCCTTAAATTTAGAAATATTGTTTATGTGTAGAGACACTTGATGTGGCTCTGTTTTTTATGTTTATTTAGAAGTCTTATTGCCTCACTAATCTTAATCTTGCTTTTTATTGTTAATAATAGTTCATCATATTTGTTTGGAATGTTAAAATCATCATCATGATCATGATCTCTACTTGATTAATCATGATGGTATCGTTTTCTTTTCATTTTGTGCCTCTTTTCCAATCTTTTATCTTGATTGCTATCTCTAGGTGCCTTAGGATTTCTCCTAGAATTCCCATCAAGTTGTTTATCTAGGTTCCTATCTAGGGCTCTTCCCCTTTAACCACATTCATCTAAATCAAAGCTTGAAGAAGAAGAAGAAGATAATAATAATAAACTAAGAGAACCATATCAACTTAGCCTCTTCCATTAACAATATAGCATAGACAAGGCCTTTGTTGGTTGATAGAATCTATTTTCTTCAATACAATAACTATTCATAATATGATCAAGTCCAAGCTTCAGGAGTCGTACTTAAAGCATGGATTGAGATACTCTATTTGGTGAGAGCACAAGCTTGCCTTGCAAGTCCATTTAATAGAATTATTTATCCTAATGAAACATGAAAGTAAAGTAAGAAAGATAAGGGTCATGGTGGACATAATAGATCCTCACTTATAATGATATACATCAATCTTCATTAGCATCATTTTTTTAATTCCCCTTGTAGAACTTCTTGATTATGATGGGTTATTAGATTTATAAGAAGCATGCATGGTTCAATTAGTGTGTATGACTTAATTAATCTTAAATACTTTTAAAAATAAATTGTTAAAGCTTTAATAAGNAATATAGTTTAAATATAGGTTTCAAGTGATAATCCTTTTTTCTTAAATACAAAATTGGTGCTCCTAGTGAAGGTGCTTTTTATCTACTATGTTAAGTTATTAATTTGGGAAGTAAATGGTTTATTTTGAATGCATGATGATGATGATATATATGAGAATGTATCCCATCTCTATATATATATCTAAACAAACTTGAATGAGCAAAGTAGAGAATTGAATCCTACCGGCCTATACTTAGGATTGTTAGTTATTTTAAAAGATAAGCAAATGCCAAGATAACTTTACTTATTTTTAATTAATGTTTAAAAGAGAAGTAGGTAGCAAAGACACACCTACTTAGTTTTTATAAATTAAATTTGGATTTAAAATCAAAAGCTTATTTTAAGATAATAGATATAGGAGAGTGTATTTTGTAATAACCTATAATCTTGGTGAAAGTATTTTTTACTAAAAAAATTGTTATAAATGCTGAAAATAAAAATTATAAATAAAAAAGTTATATTACTTTAATAATTGTATGATGGGGACATCTAACCGAAACGATTACCCTTTTCTCTACATTTTATTTGTTATATGTGGAATTTAATTAAACAATTATTTTTATTCACATGGTGGTATGTTAAGTGGGGTTCCAAGCATCATTATAGATGAATGATGCATTAGGTAGAGACTTGCCATAGGATTGGTAAATAAATTTAATGTACATTTGAATTACTTTAATAAAGGAGACCAAAATAAATATAATTCAATGCATGATCATGTACATTAAGAAATAATAATAATAAAAAAGATAATTCTAATGATTGTTGTTTCTATTAAATCTGTAGAAACTAGTCGTGACTGCAGGTTCTTTCCCTCTTTCCCTCTACGTACGTTATTTTGTTCTTTCAAAGGTGATCCTACCCTACTAAAAGTAGAATCCTTCTTTCTTTTTAAAATTTATTTATTAAATTCAATATTTTAAGGTTTTTAAGTAATAATTTACTAGATATCATGCAACACAATTTCCCGGTTAAAGATATAAAACCAGGTGTGAATTAAATTTTTACGAGATATCGAGTTTTGAAAAAGCACTTACAAGGCAAAACGATTCACTCGGAAGTGTCAGAAAATTGATACGTGTTGATATAAAATTTGAAGAGCAGAGAGAGCTATGAAACTGCGCTGCCCGGTTTACACATTTTTTAATCGGCAACGAAAATACCGCTTTCATTCTTCCAACCTAGGTTGACGCCAATGTTTTGCCAAAATTGGACACTTCTAAAGTGTTAAACCATAATCGAGATTTCCCTGCTACCAACTGCACATGACCAGGCTTTCGTTTTTGATTGTCCAATAAATATTTCAAATTCATGATTCTATATTCATAGTATTCTCCTCATTGTGAGGGCTTTGATTGATGAACATTGAAGCCTTTGATTGATGATGCATAAATACTTGCAGGGTTGCACTGCTGCTGCCGCCTGTGATGGCCTTTCGAGGATTTTCGGGTCTTGTGCTCAATTCAATTCAAAGAATAGAAATTCATGTAAAATAGAACCTGCATGTTCCTGGATTGTTACTGCAAGATATATGACATTGGACTAACGCCGGTGGATGGTCCAAATTCAAACACTCCCTTAACAACCGCATGCCACAAATGCGATTCTTTCGGAAAAGATCGAGAGAATTTATATTCCAAAAAAAGGAACTATACAGCTGTACAGCGCAGGCCAGGGTCACTGACCTCACTCCCGGCACGGGAAATCATTGAAAAAACCCCACGGATCACCCCTACGACGCCTAGGTTTCATGAACCAAATTCTAAAACAGAAATTTTTGTGTATAATCTCGAAAAAACTAGCTCCCCCATCCCCAAGGCTAACTTCGTGGGGAAGTGTCTCTGGACTGTGCTTTGGTACTGAGAAGGTGCATGCTGGTACCTGGCCGCCCAGGTCCGGCCGCCAGGCAACGTTGGCGATGAACTGGACAATGCCCATCAAATGGGCCGTGCATGAGTCTGCAATCCAGAGCTGCCGGCTGGGCTGGTGGCTGCGCAAGGGAGGTCTGCTGTTGTCCCCCCGTGCTGCTGTCCCCCCGTGGTGCTGCTGGGCTGGTGGCTGCGCAAATGCGATTCTTTCGTTGGTGCATTTCTTATTTGTTTCATTCATTCACACGTGCTTATGTTAGAAACTAAAATATATAATGATTTAAAAGATAGGTTTAAGGTGAATAATACCTTTTAAAAAATAATAGTTTAGTCAAGTCATTAACCTCAAAAGAATAACGTTCTCCTGGGAAGCTAGTCAACCAGATTATCGGATCAAAAGAATAATAGTATTAAATGTAGCATGCGTTACTCACTATCGCCCTTTATGCATTAGTTAATGCATGAAAATGGTGACTATGCTCACTAATGCTTTTTATGGGTTAGTTAATGCATGAAAGTGGCAACCATACCACTAAAGCATTTTTATGAATTAACACATCAAAGTGGTCTAACCCATTTTTTACACATTGGCATTGAGTCTCTTATGGTAATCGATTTCGTGGCCTATAAATTTATTCTTAATGGGAGAACAAAGGTACCACTCTTAATGGGAGAACAAAGGTACCACGAATCATAGAAGGTTCCGATCTTTTTCACAGACATGTGAAAGAAGAATTAGAACATTGAATTTTATCCGAGG
>MNCI01037152.1:40878-73503 GCA_015680685.1 Gnetum montanum | reverse complement strand
AGCCATCTTGCAAGACATCTTCTTTACAAATCTTCCAAGTATGATAATGATGCTCCTTGATGTGTTCCCCCCCCTTTTTTCTTGACCCTTGAAGCCTTTTTATAGGGTCTAAGGTAGTTGGGTAAGTTACAACTTCCAAAAATATCTCAAAAATATCTCACCTAGCTTTTCTCCCAAGTAATTGGACTATCCAATCAGAAAATTACTTGCCCAACAAGCTACGAGATTACTTGCCCAACAAGCTAGGTAAGTTACAAAATATCTTGGGTGGTTGCAACCATAAAAGAGATAAAAAAGCTACAATGGACAAGTGGTCTCATGTAGTTACAATATCATGGAATATTTAAAACACAATTCCTAAAATATATGGGGATATAAGCTATAGTTACAAACTTACTTCATACATATATATCCAAATATATGTAATGTGATTTTAATGTAAACACTTCAATGTAATGTGACCTTGAACAAGGTAACCAATATTGCAAATTTAAATGGTAGTAAATGATCTATTTCACAACTTGGATGAATTATAGCAGGTCTCTAAGACTTCATACGATGAGCACCTTATATTGTGAATATATATTAGTTAATTTTGAGAATGATTTTCGGCAAAGTGGTGAAATGATTATCTTCTTTTCCCTGCAAATCGCGTGCTGGAGGTTTCTTTACCGTTCCAGAGCAACGGTCTTTCGTTTATCTCTACCCAGAACTTGCAAGGAATGACACATGTTTGTGTAAAATTCGGAATGTAGCACAGCAAACCACGGATTCAAACTGCCTCCACGCAAGAAATCTCTGTAATTGCAATTCGATCGTCGCGCGCTGGAGGAGAAGGGTTTTTTTTTGTTTTTTTCCTTTTTTAGCGCAACTGCAGACGCGCAGGACAGAATACAGAAAAAAGTAGGTTCAAAATTTGGGGGTTTTCCACGACCACGTGTTGGATTGGCATCGCCATTACAGCCTTCGCTTGCTTTTGCTCGCCGGCCATCTGCGCTTTTGTCGCTGCTCCTGTAACAGAAATCTGATTTTGCCATCGCGCTGGAAGAAAAGGAATTTTTCCTGAAACAATGCACCCTAAACAAAGGGTTTTAATTTCTGTTTGCCCTCCTGAATTGATTTAGGGCCTCCCGCATTTTTCTTCTCCTTTCCTGCGTTTTTCCTGTTTATCTCCCTGCACTTTTGTTTGTTTGCCGATGCTGCAGGCCTCTTCATCTCTCTCTCCTTCTTCGTCCTCCACCGCCGTTTCTGATGCCTCTATCTGTTGTTGCTTCTCTTGCCGCCTGCAGCTGCTGCTCATCCGTCGTCTTCTGCGTTCATCATGATCATGTATCATCTATTCCCACAAACATGGTTTGCAGTTGAAACGGCTGTCCAGGGTTGCAGGCAAAGGCGTAGGCGTGGCAACTGGCTGCATTCTTTTTGTTTTTGATAACCCTTGTTCAGAAAACACAGCTCACTGTGAAAGCAGAATAGAGAAGCCCTCCGTGACAAGTGTTTGATGAAATTATAAATCAAATGTGAAGTGATTTCTTGGCATTTTCTTGCTCAATTCCAGCAGCTAGCATCATTACGTTTTTGTTCCATCAATACTGTGTTTTTTGTTTTTCTTTCTTGTGGTGTTTGACCTTGTTGCTGCAAGTTCCAGTAATTGTTTTCTGGCAAAGCAATGTTCACAGAGAATGGGGATTCCAGTAATGAAGTGCTGAGGAAACCTGTTCCTGTTTATCCACATAAATGTTTACTTTTGCACAGTATATTGTTTGAAACTGTTCTGTGAAATAATGAAACTGTTCTAATGGTCTCTTATAATAATACAAGCACCTCTCTCATTCTGCAGCATTTGCTTATAGAGAAATATATTCTCAACCTTTACAGAGGAAATACTTCACCCTGCCTGGACTGCTGAATTTGCAGTATTCATAAACTAACCTCATTGAATTATAAAGTGGAACAACATATTGATGATTTTGTATTTCTCAACCAAGCTTTTCTCATATGTGTTTTTCCTAAAAATATGAGAATGTTTTATGTACTTATTCTCTTTTTTTTTTAAACTGAAAATCAAGTTACTTCTTCACAAATTCTTAAGTAATTGAAGTCTGCTCCATGAAATGGCCAAATGTGCCAACAAGATGAAACAATGCGGTGACACTAATCAGAGGAATGGACTTGGTCCTAATCTTAGAACGACAAGGTTAATGACACATTAATCATGCTTTACATGCAGGATTCATTATGCCTTGGGTCAGTTACCTCATGTCCCAATCTCTATAATCCCTTCTAGAGTCCATCTCATCTCGCTATTCATGTAATTGTAGCTCGTGTCCTATGTAGCATAGAATTCTTATCTCATTTCGGTGATACTTACATGTGTGTGTTTTGTGGAACCAATGTGGATTACATTTAACCCTTCTAGTGCCTACAGAAATTTTAAGGTGTGGTTACACAAAGGCATTAGAGGTTGGAACCTACTTTGGGGAGGACCCGCTTGTGTAATTTTTGTAATTTCCACTCATAACACATCTTCCACACACCATCTATTACCCTCAACATATTGTCAACGATATTCTTTCCCTTATTACTATCCATTCGATTCAAACATTCCTATGAACCATCACATAGCCGTTTTCTCCCCTTACCATCCAAGCTCCTTATTGATAAATTCCATACCATCATAATTTTCATGCCTTTAGAACTAGTTGAATTACCTTGGAACCCTTTAACACTCATCCAAATGTCCTTAGTTTACATTGTTTAATTTCAAAAAAATATTAAAAATTTGGTACATTCTATAAAGTGCCCTAACATCGATAGGCTATGATATCTCATCCAAAAATATATATATACACAACCCCCTTATGCTAATCAACATCATTTGCAATTGTTCACATGGGGGAAGTTTTTCAAATTTCTCTCTACGACTTGCAATTATGCATCCCTTTCTTTCATATCCATAACTCGCTTGTTGGTACTCTAATTTTCATTCCATTTAAACCTACTTGAACTCGGAGTGTTCAGCTTAGTTATGAGGGTGGGGCACACGCCAAATAGCACATAAATTTTTTGAATTTTTTCATCACCCAAAGGACATTATTAAGGGTAATTAGCTATAAAATTAAGGATAAATGCACCAAAAACAATTTCATCTCCTTAGTTATACCAAGAAACTAGATTTGGAAACCACCTAAGTAAAGAGGATTAAATATTATAATCTTTCAGGGACATTTTCTCCTAATAATTAACATCACATGGAGATCAAGCAAATTCATTAAGGTAAGTAGTAAGGTATAACCTAACTTTGGTAACAACCTTACTAATGATTGGTCCTGTGTGATTACAGATGGCCCCGAAATGCTGACAATAGGAAGGTCCTGCTCAAGGTGGGATTAAGCGACCTAGGAGAGGTGAAGGATAAGTTCCTGCCAAATAACATGCAAAGCAGGAAGAATAATCATTTAGTATCCACCAAGAAGACCCTGCCACTGTACAATCAAGGTAGGTGGAAGGAGGAGTTGCTATAGTGTCTGAACAGGGACGACATCTCACGTTGCCCCAGGATTGTGTTCAGGCCATCCATGAAAGGTCCATATTTACTGTAGTAATTGTGGAATTAAATTTTGGACCTTTCACAGAATTTTCTTCGGAGGCTGTTAGGGATCACCTCGAAGGGTCCTCATTGTGGCCTACCCTCTCTAAAAGTAGTGCCTAGTACTTAGAAGAAACGTACCAATTTTGGCACAACAAAGAAGAAGGCACCACAGTTAACATTTGTGGTGTGACTATTGATTTATTTATTCAAGCCATTTTGGAAGTATTAAATCCTTTGAATACAGGGCCAAAGGTTGCTCAATTATTTACTTGCTTAGACCTTGATGCACGACAAGTTTGGTTAGACAGGGCGTACAACAAGGAAGATAAGACCTATGAGGAGTTGACAACAGAAGAGAAGATTTATTTCAAAATAGGGACTTATCACATCTTTCCCACAAAAGGTTTAAAAAGAATTTCAACATATGCGGCAAGAGGATGTGCAGTGTTGATGGGAAAGTTTAATGCTAACCTGCCTCATCTATATTTTACAGAGATCCTAAGGTAGTTTGAAGAACAAAAGACAGGGAAGTTTGTGTTGCCCTTTCCTTGTCTTATCAAGAAGCTGTGCAGATGTGCTGGTATCAAAGGATACACCAATGATGTCCTTTGAAAATCCAAAAATGCTTCGTATGCCGAATTGCTAAAGCCACTAGCTGCAAGGAAAATCACTGGTGAGACGCTGGGTCTGGAACAAGAAAAAGAATAGATGGTAGGGCCAACTACAACTCAACCTGCAGGACCCAACAAACTTCCAAGCATGAGACCCAGTTAATAACAAGAAGCAGGGCCTAGCATGGGCCAGTAGGATCAACCACTACCACCGTTGCAAGATTACAGACTATTGATGAGCCATCTCAGGGCCATCGTTGAGATGGTCAGTTGGGGAAGTCATGCTGACACAAATCTCATCTGTGTCATCGATGATGCTGTATAGCCTACGATTTCTATGGATTTCACATGGGGTGAAGTGTTCATTCAGACAGGAGGAGGGGAGAGCACTTGGTCACAATAGATTTCAGGGAATGTTGCATCCTTTCAGGTGTAGTTGGAAATTGGTGAAGGGGCCACGATGGTGGTGATGCAACACTAGGATGTAGTAGGAGCCACAAAAGTAGTCACAGACCACATTAAAGAATCATTTAATGTGTCTGTTGTGCCATCGACAGATCTTACAAGAGCATGAGATGCTCAAACTCTAGCTGATACCTCAATGAAACCTGCAGAACATGAGGATGTACTCGACTAATTATTGTAAACAAGATAGGTAATGACATCCTTGTTTGACATCCCATAGGATGTTACAGCAATATAATCAGACCTCATTTCCACCAAGGTGAAGCTGGTCATGACAGAGATGAGGGTCGAGCACATTGAAGCAGAAGTGAAAAGATTGCAAGAAAGGCTCGTGATCCTACAAGCAGCGTAGCGGGATCCTTCTCAATTCATTCCCATAGACCAGATGGACATTTTTAGAACCAAGCAACTCAATAAATTGTTGACAAAGAATAAAAGGGTGGTAGAAGAAAAAGAGAAGGCTAATTGGGATGTCTTTATGGCACAAGTGCAAACTTACGCGCATGCTAAGGCACTCAAAGCCTTATAAGAGGAGAGGAGAAACTCCAGGCCATACTTCAACGCCATCAAATCCCAAGACCTGAAGTGCAAGACAAGGGAAAGGCACCCATGGAGGAGCCACCCACCACCAGAAACTACATGAGTTCCATCCAATTTTGTAGTTATAGGATTTTTTTTGCATTCTTCATGTTGTGTCTTAATTTTGTTTTGATTCCATACTACGACATGAATCCATTCTAGTCAGTCAATAATCCCATACCTATCCACTGTGTAATCAATGGAGCTTGTTCTCACTTTAACTCTAGGATGAGTTTTCATTCAGTCATGGGGGTATGATGAGTCATGAATTGTTGGCTGTGATATTGCACTCACGATATTGCATATGCGATATCTCAGCCTAGACGTGATATCAGATACATGATATCACTATCTGTCTTCTCATTTATAAATAAGAGGTAGGTGGATTTGGTAGGAGGCTAGTTTTAGTATTAAGGTAGGGACTTTTTATTAGTTTTTCCTCTCAACCCTTTCTCCCAATGCATGCCCGCAGTGTGATGATTGTAATTGTATGAAATCCTTATTCGAGTGTGACGTAGTTGGACACGTACATGACCGGCAATAAAGATCAAGATTACTTTATCATTGTAGCATCCACTTAGCTTAATTATTTAATTGTTATTGTTATTTATTGCTTTCTTAGTTAATATCTCTCTACCCTTATCTCCTAGTAATGCGAAATGAGTATGACTTAATCACAAGCATTTAAGTGTGACTACTTGGTAACCCTGTAGCATACCTAGGCCATGCGCTTGGTAATCCCAATGGTAGTCATGCATGGGGTCCAAGATGTGTACAGATAATTAAGGAATAGATGCTCATCGTAATTAGGCTGGTTTAGATTCTCTCTCATCCTCTCTCTCCTAGCTTAGTTGATATTATTTCCCATCATACCTAGGAGTAGTATTAGTGTAGGAACACATCATACACCTCACTTTGGACTAAACCATATGTGACAAAGCTAATACTAGTCAAGGTGGGAAGACAACGAATTGTGATCTACGAGTAACTATCTAGATACCACAACTAGTCCATCTGTAGAGTTCGACTGGATCATGCGTGAAGCGCTCATATTCATATGGTTGAGCATAGGGGTACCTTGCCACTCATCATTGGTAAATGTATTTTTTAAAACTATATTATTCTTTTTTTTGCACATGAGATTAATAAAGGAGGTGTTGCTATTCTTGTTAATAAAAATTGGATTGGAAAAAGTTTGAACTCTAATTTTAATAACATTGAAAGAGTTATTTAGATTACTTGTCATAATGAAAAAGGTTACTTTGAACTGTGTAATATTTATGCTCCTAATAATTCAAAAAATCATATAGGGATTTGGAAATATTTTCTATCTCTACCTAAAATTTCTTGAATTATTAAAGGTGATTTCAATATGGTCAAAAGTCATTTAGGTAAACTTGGTGGTCTTCTTCTTAATATGTCTTCTTAAGAAAAAAAAGACTCGTGCAATTTCAAAGAAAAATATTTTCTTGCTAATGATAGCTCTTTATTCCTATCTCATTCAAATTAGAAGCATTATACTTGTGTAATTATCAAGAAGGAAATGATTGAATTTATTATCAACTTGATAGATTATACATCTCTAATGTTTCCTTTTAAAAGCCTATAAGGAAAATAGAAGTACATATAGATTATAGTTTGTCAAATCATTTTTGTACTAGCATTTTTCTCTTTGGAATTAATTTTTCTTCCTTTCCAAAGCATGAGCTTTTTCATATAATTGCTAATATGTTCATAGGACCTATTAGGAAAAATATTTTGATTTTTTTATGATATGTAGAAGAAAAGCCTATTAGTGATATTGGTTGGATTGACTAGTGGTGGCGAACTACATGTAAAGTTAAGAATTATGCTAGATGCTTTGAAAAACAATTTTCTACACATAAGTGACTTGTTAAAGAAGATATTGCAAAATCTCTAAAGCAAATGCAAATTCTTTTAGATGAGAATCCTTTTGATTTTGAAACTCAAAAAGCCTTACTAAAGTGCTATTACTAAAAGTTGCATGGGATTGGTGGAGGACATCATTACCACTGTGTGTGGATGGTCATACCCAGCTAATTTCCTAGTGATACAAGTAAACAATGATAAAGGGGACTTCCCAATAATCATGGGAAGGGCATGGCTAAGTACCATAAATGTGTGCCTAGGAATCCATGATCTTTCTCTAGAAATATAGAAGGAAAACACTTTTGGGAAGATCAAGAAGAAGNTCAATTGGGAGAAGTTGGAAACTCCTAAAAAATTCAAACAAGCACTCCGATAAGAGATTACTAGTCAATGTGCAATAGACCAACCCTTACAATGAATCTAGAATGGTCAAAGAACATAATACCTTGGAGAAGGGATGACCCCGCTCATTATTTTGGATCTCCCCCTTCCAATTCAATCATGGGGGAGATGGCCACTTCTACTAATCATTTGAGGCCCTCAGTTCCTTTTTAATTTTTTATTTTACAAATTTCTTTAACTTTTCTTATTTTTGTTTTGCAACATCGTTTATACTCTTTCATTTCTTTGTGTGTTGTTTATTTTGTTAGGTTCGTTACCTAATAAGTGCTCCTGATGGTGGTATGAACTGTATTCCATTGATTGCTAATGTTTGGTTTTTACCTTTGAGTTATGATGTTGATACTAAGGTATGGTTCTTTTGATATAATAGGCAATGAGTCCACGTCATCCATGCATCCATGAATTTCTATGGTCTCTCTTGAATTTTAACTGTACAGTCCCTTTCTTTAAATAATAGAACTATCAAAAAATTGGTGAATGGACATTTCTCAAACTACGGAAGGACTCAAGGATTGAAAAGGTTGTGACTTCAAGGGGATTTGATGCATTTGTCCTGGCCATTCTCTTGGGTTCTTGGATGTTTTCTTCTTGGGTTTTCCTTACCATTCTAACGTTGCTCCATTATCAGGAAGCTGAGCTAATAAAAATAATAAGTCTTTGCATGGTGTGATTCTCATGCAAAAAAAAGAAGAAAAAAAAATAGTGAGAATTCAAAGCACACCCTTTAGACGAAATAACTCTCTAGGCTACAAGCACTAGCTATGGAACTAAACAAATGTGTTCCCTCTAACTAAGGCCCTCTCTTGCTTCCTACTTTTCCTTTTCTTGTTTTTTCAGAATGGTGGTGACTCTTTGGCATAAGCATTCTTGCTACTTGAAGTGGATGGATTGGCCAAGTGTATTAATGCAAAGTCACTGAATGTGGATTGTTTGAGGCTGGATTTAGAATTAGATCTACTAAATCACATTAACCATAAATACACAAGAGGCTGTACACCACCTTGTTCTTAGGACTCCATTCCATTCTCTTCTCCTCATCATTATTTCTCCATTTTCCCACCTCATTGCAGGCTGTATTAGTAGTATATAATTTGGTTGATACATTATTTTCTTTTTGGTAAATTCTTGTGGTTAAGACTTTAACTCTTGCTCCCAAAGGACATTTCCAGAGCCTATGGACTCTTTGGAAGTGGTATTGTTAGGGCATTAAGGGCATGAGCCTGCTTTGGGGAGGACCCACTGGCATTCCTATTTGGTGCATCAGTTAACTTCTTTCCCTTAAACATTTCTGCAATCAACATTTATGTTGTTCATTTCCACCTTTGACATCCATTTTATCGATGTTGCCGTTGTTTCTTTTTCTCCATCTTTCTCCTTCCTTATATTTTTCCATTCTATCGCTACTGGAGGATTTCTCTTAGTGATGGGGGTCTTGGTCCAATTTTTTCAATTTTTTCCTAACCCCTACACCTTGGGTAATCACCAATGTTATATCTCTAGAATCCGCATTAGCCATATCACAACTTAGCCAATAAATTATACATCGAGGCAAGGTATCAATTGCATTGTGATTTATTTATCCTTGCTAATATGAGATTGTGTTGTGTGTGTAGATGGCAATCATACAACAATGGATTGGTGTTGGAGGAAACACTTAGGATGGACTAGTGCTGGAATAATCATGTAAGGAACAAGATTGATGGCGAAGTTCTGGATGGACAATGGAAGGCGCAATTTTGGTATCGGCAACAAGACATCTTCTTCTTTGCTCTCTCTTCTCTCTTAGCTACTAAATAAGGCTAGATGTCAAATGTGTATAGTGTTCACTTTTGTGGTCATGAACACTAATATTACCATGTATTGTAATGATGATCTGTTCACATGTCACCCCATTCACCATTAGTGTCATTAAAGTCAATAATCCCATACCTTCCCAATATTTTATAAGGAACTCGAGATGAGTTTTCATTCAGTCATGGGGGTATGATAAGCCATGATATCATGTATGTGATATCGCATATGCAATATCGCATCCCATCTTATTGTCTATAAATAAGAGGCGGCTTCCCTTGTTTTAGGCAGTTAGACTTAGATCCTTAGCTAAACTCTTGCAATTTTACCATTCCAGAGTTAGAATAATTTCCATGTTCCCATAGTAGGAGTCTTAAAGTGAACAAATATTTATTCGAGCAAATTGTACCTAAGCACACATTTTTGTATGGAAATAAAGACAAAATTTATGATAAACCTTGTAGCATACGGACTAAGCTAAATAGTAATTAATTATTTTTGAATGTTTAAATGTTTTATTAGTTCATTAATCTCTCTCTCAACCCTTGACTCTCCTAGTTAAGTACACTTAATACGACCACTTTGAGCATGTGTGTAGTGCTTGGTAATCCAGTAACGATTAGCGTTTGGTAATCCCAGCAGCATTGCATTGGTTCAAGATGTATGTGGCAAGTGGGAATGGATACTCGTGTTAGGATCAATTAGAACTTAGTTAGTGAATAGTTAATGAAAGTTAGTCACTTAGTTCTCTTCACCTTACCCTATTAGCAAAAGACATTAAAAAGATAAAAGATATAAAAATCATATACCTCAAGCTTACTTAACCATACAACTGTGACAATACAAGTAAGTTTGGGAAGATAGCGATTGATTAACCTTAAGTGTTCCATTAGGGTGCATAAGCACTTAGTCCTTGGAGTTCGACCGAATCGCATGTGAAATGCTCATATTCGTATGGTTAAGTGTAGGGGTACCTCGCCACTCATCAATACACATGCTTTTTAGAATGAAAATATATGATTTTTTTCCAATATGCAAGGGTTACATTTTTGATGCATTTAGAAAACATTAAACAAAAACTCTATATATGATCTTTATTGACTTTTAAAAAGCATATGATAAAGTCTCTAGAGACATTATTTGATGAGCCTTGGGAAGGAAAAAGATCCCTAATAAATATATGAAAGTGATTCAAGACATGTATGAAGGAGCTACCACTAAAATTGGAAAAGCTTGTGGAACAACATTTGATTTTCAAATCATAGCAAGTCTAAATCAAGGATCTATCATTAGCCCATACTTATTTATCATTATTACAAATGAATTAATAGAGAAAATATAAGATGAAATACCTTGGTGTATGATATTTTCAAATGCTATTTCGTTAGTGGATATAGATCGAGAAAATATTATTGATAAAATGGAGAAGTGAAGACATGCTCTAGAATCAAAAGCTTAAAAGTTAGCAAAAGTAAAAAAAAAAAAATGGAATATAATTTTAATAATTCTATAAATAGTGATGAAATAGAAGTGACAATTCAAGGCCAAAAAGTTCCTCACTATAAAAATATTACTACTACCTAAGATTAATCCTACAAACAAAAGGTGAAATTAATAAAGATTTAAGAAAATAAAATTGATGCAAGATGGTCAAAATGAAGCCATAAAAAAGGTTACTACATCACTATTTTAGGAAATTCATCAAAAGAAATATTGAAAATGATATGAGAACAAATAATTAAAGATAATTTGAAAAAAATATAGATAAAAAAAATCTAGTTCTTCATAGAAATGAATTGTAGAAAAGAAATTATGTAGGACTAAGTTGATGATGATTTTTTCCATCATGATTTTCTAAAATTTCTATTTTTATGTAATTAAAGGTAAAAATTTGAAGCAAAGTTTTTTATTATATAATTTTAATGAATTTTTAGTGAATAAGCACTCATTAGAAATTTGTAGGTTGTAGATCTAGATTATTTCTCATAAATCCAATATGCAATTAGGATTTTAACCCTTTCATGTCTTCAAATCCTAATTTCGCATAGTAAATGTGCATTCCCTCATTGGAATTGTGGGTTAGAGCATCCTATTTTTCATTTTATTGTAAGAAAGATAAATTTCTACTTTTTTATGAGAATTTTTATCATTTTTACAAAGCTTTGATATCAATTAAGTATTTCTAAACTTTTTATTCATTTTCAATTGATTTTGCTAGTGCTACATGTGCTTTGCATGTCAAAAATATTACATTGAATTTTTTATTTTTTTTTTAAATTTTCATTTTTGTATCCATCATGATGAAGTAGGAAAGATTGGAAAAATGGATTAGAAAGTAGTATCTTAATGTTTTCTAACTTATAAAGATAATGACAATGACATTATTTTATGTAGGATGCACAAATTTTGTGATATAAGCCTTTCATAAGGATCCTAGATATTGGTAAATGTCTAAACATTGGAGGAAATTAGAGGAAATTGATGTGTTGATGTTATATGAGCCTTAGAACTTGTTGTAACTACAATATTCACCTTAAGGAATAATATCATAACCTAAGGTGTATTTTGGCATAGCCAAAATTTTGTATCACGATATGATTATTAATATGATGAGAACAAAGAGTTGTGGAAATATTAGTTCTAATGTGTGGATAGTACATGAGGATATAATGTGTCATCCAAATGTTGCTAGGGAATAATATTAAACCCTAAGGTGTATTTTGGCATAGTCAAAATTTTGTATCTTGATATGGTTATTAATTTGATAAGAACATAGAGTTGTCAAAATGTTAATTCTAATGTGTGGATAGTACATGAAGATATAGTGTATCACCCAAATTGATCATGGACTAGTTTTAGAATTGGATGGTTTGTATTAGGTGCCATGAATATGGGTTAGAACTTAAGTGTTTTTCCTTCACTTAAGTTAGATGAATACGTATCACGAATCTATGTTTGGATTGAATGTAGTTCATTCATCTAGTCAATTGAAGTTTGTGTGTCTTGGTATGTCACTCATAACCAAGATTTTAATTAAATATACATATATGAATTAATTTGTATGATTTTCGATTTTATTGTTTTACATATTTCTTATGATATGATGTATGAGTCAGATGTCATGGTGAACTCCATTTGTTATTGGCTAATGATGAATTATTCTATTTTGATACTGTTTCTTAAGCTTGCACCAAGGTAATGATCGGTTGACAAACTAGAAAGCCCTAATGTAATAGTTGGATCTATTCCCATTGTATTGCAAACACATGACTATCTATGCCAAGTTCCATCTTGAACAAGATAGAGATAACAAATCTAATGTTTGATAGAACATGACTTCAAAAGGATAATAGTTATACATTTAGTCAAATTGCTAGCATTGATAGGGATTTCATGAGTTGTACATTTAATTTAGACTCATGAGTTAGGATAGAGTTATATAATCAATTTGGACTTTGATAGATGAACCCATAAGAAAGTGAAACTAAAATTAATTAGACCTATAGGTATTATAAGTTTAATGATACATCACAGCTTGAGTCACATATGAAATGTTGAAAGAGGGATGTTAGCTACCAAGATGACTCTGTGGATGTATGTGTGTATGTGTATTGGACAATGGTGGCATGTTGGTTTTAGTGAATTAGTCATACATTCAATTAAACTCTTATTTTATTTTATTATTATGTTGGAATATGCTTTGACATGTGTGAGATGTGTGTTTACATGTATGAATTATGTTGTGACTAAAATGTATTGTAGAACAAGTATACATGCACTGAGACCAGCTCTATGGATCATTTCTAAGTCAATAGGAAGGTGCATGTATTGTATCCTTTACTTACTCACATTTAGAATAAGTATAGGATAAACTACTTAGTATTGAAGCTATTCCTATAGAATTGTTCTTTGACAACCCTCCAAGAGCACCTCTAGGGATTAGATGTTAAGTATTTAATTTATCATTGTAAATAGTCTTTGAAATTATATAACTTTTAATATATCATTGATCATGAAACAAAGAAGCACAAACCTTCGATCAAATATGGACTTAGCCTACCATCTAATGTAGAATTGATAGGAAAAAGGTTGAACGATGATGAGATTAATGCTAGAGCTAATGAACTAGAAGTGATGTATAATAAAATCTAAGTAATGGGGCTAATTAAAAAGTATTAAACTAATAAGAAATGGAAACTTAATATTTAGAAAAGGGTCTAATTTCCCTTTCTATAGAATGAAAATACTTGATTAAATAAATAAATAGCATTTATCTCCTAGGGAGGACTAAGTGCTACAATGTTGGGAGAATACAAATTCTAGAACAAAAATTAATAATAGAAGATTAGTTTATAAGTAAAGCAAGGATTTTAATGATGAAAGTTTACCTATGATGGATGGAAATATGGATGGAAAATCATTTAGCATTGATTAGAGTTTATTTGGGATCAAAGAGGGCTATTTTCATGAACTATCTTGTAGGTGATGCTAGCACTAAAAAATGGCTAACACTAGGATAGGTGACACTAACCTTATGATGTTAACATTGGAATTAGCAGGTTTTCATGTGCTACTAGTAGCTTAGGAACTACGATAAAGCTCATCATCCCCTTGGTAGAGGAGTGCATAGGTAACATGGTGGATGCAAGTACTCGTGCTTTGGATCTCTTAAAATTTAAAAAGTGATTATAGATATTAAGAAGCTAGTTTCAAATTGATGTTCTGAGATAGTATTTTAGGATTAGAACTTTGAAATTAAACCTTAAAATCAAGTGCAATTAATTGGAGTTTGTTTTTAGAAATAGAAAGTTAAAGTATAGATTGATGATGTTGATGTAAATTTGACTAAGGTAAGTGATACTAACACAAGCATCTATGTCTCCTAACCCATACATAGTCAAATGTTTAGTTCAAAGACAAAGTTATGAAGCATATGAAATATTTGATTAAGATAAGTAATGCTCATGTCATGATGTTGATGCTCACATTGCGTTGCATTTCATGACCTAAAAAATTTTTAAAAACTTCTATAAAAAGCTAAACTCATGAAGCATGATAAAGAATTAACTAAGGAAGGTGATGTTGATGCTTGCATCCTATCACCAGAAAATTTTTTCATCCCATGTCTTTCAAAGTCTTATCAAAACTACGTAAGTTTGATGTTTATCACCTTACAACTGATGTAGACTGATGATCAAAAGGTTAATGGAGGTAAATCTAGAGTCAAAAGATAAGTTTGGAACACATTATAAAAATTTATCTAAAGAAAATGATGTCAATACTCATGTCATATCACAGTGCATCACCTAGGTAGCACTTCGAATTTTCATGTTTCCAGTTCTTTTGAAAGTCATTAAAACTTACTTATGATGATGATTTTTGGGGATTTCGATAGTACACATTGATGTAACAATATCAAAATCATACTTATCTTGGTTACCAGTGTGGATCATCAAACTTAGAAGAGAGTGGGGTGTGGGGGGGGAGGTGGTGTGGGTGCGGAGTGGGTGGGTCTAGGGTAGAAGGGAAGGGGATGAATAAGTTTCCCAAATTAATACTTAAAGATACAAAGCACACACACCAAATTTAACACGGTTCCCTAACTTGGATAGTTCACACTCGGAGTGTAGATCGCAAGCACACCTCTAGACTTTGTTGCTCTCAAAATGTGTTTGAAGGATCCACACCCTATATAGTCTTCATGTCCCACTTTGGATTGTTGTACCACAACACCAATCACTCAACCCTACAAGGTCCTATTAGGTTTGGAAATGTCGTTTCAAGGCTTCAACAACCTTTACAATCTTGAGCTCTGCACTAGAGTGTTGTACCACAACATCAACAACTTAGTCATGTAGGATCTTGATAAGCTCAAGCACATCAACCTTGCAAGGTAACAAGAATAATAATTATAAGGGATAATTGCAACTTAGTTTGTTGATCCTTGTACAATTAGGTATAACACACTTTACAATGCTAAAATGATAAGACAATGAGGAGCAACAAAGAATTCAATGATTACAAATGATTATATAATGATTACAGCAAGGCTTGCACTTTTCCCAATGCACATCAATTCTTTTTATAACTACTGTGTTTTTAAATCCATCTTGGAACTCATGTAATGACTAACCAATGGTTATTAACAATCATGGAAGATGTCTTTCTTGTGCATAAGATGTCTCTTTGAAATTGCCTTCCATTCTAGGAAGACATCTTTATTTAGTAAAAGACGTCTTTTTGAAGTCTCTATTCTGGAAGACATCTTTCTAAACTTAGTATAAATTCTATGAAGATGTCTTTTCTTAAAGAAAAACATCTATTGTTTCTTAGAGATGTCATTGTCTATGAAGCCTTCAATTCTACCAAGTCATCATCTGTTTCTTGAAGGCATCCTTGTTTACTTTTCCTTGCATGATGAATGCATCATTCCTTATCCATAGCCTTGATCTTCTACATGCTTTAATGATTATAACTTTCCTTGTACAGTATTTGGTCCTTGTCCATGTTCTTTGAATGTTAGTTTGAAGATCATGTGGGTGACCTCCTCCTTTGAGCTTTAAATAGTTCGTTCCTTGTCCTCTTTAGCTCATCTTGTTTCCTATGTATGTAGTCCTACAAATACAATAACCATGCAAACAACCTTTGACTCCATTTTACTTAATGTTTTGACACACACCAAAACACACTAAAGGATCCACAACTAGTGATCTAAAAAATTGGATACAATAGAAGCTACTAGAATGTTGAAACCACACTTGTGTTGGTTATTGGTGATGATGCATGGCTTTCTAATGATTTTCAATGTTGATTATTACTTACTTGTAATCTTATTCAAGAATTTCTAGCTCAATGTAGAATATTTTATTATTCTCATTGTCTATTATTCATTTGTTCAAGGTCGCTTGAAGAGAATGTACATCTAGCTCCATTGGCAACATTACTTCAAACCCATAGGAAACCATGAATGAGATTTATTTAGTTACATTGCAAAAGATGGTTTGATAGACCTAAAGGATGTGGGATATCTAGGTATGCTAGTTTTTTTTTCCAGATTTATTAACCATGATTTTAAGTAAATAAATAAGAGATTTATTAGTTGACTCAACTTGACCATTGGATAAGGAATAGTATGAAGATGAGAACAACCAGGTTATTAGGTACTAATCATAGAATTTGGAAACTTCTATAATCTTAAACTAAGGTCCATTATTAGTAGCAATGTTGAGGGAAATACCAAGGTAAACAATGATGTGATCTAACATAAAATGATAAATATACTTGGACATTGCAAACTTTAAGACAATGGCTTCAACCCACTCAGTGAAGCACTCTATAACTATTAGAATGAATTGATGACTAGAGGAAGATGAGGAATTAATAAAACCTATGAGATCTAGCCCCCATTTCTAGAAGGATCATAAGATCTTTGAAGTTTTAAGCTCTTGAGATGAAATATAAATAAACAAAGCATGATGTTAATAGGTATCACAAATTTTAACTATCATATGCACATCCCTAGACATTGTGGGCCACTGGTAATCTAACAAAATGATATGAGTTACAAGAGATCATGATTCTAAGTGATCATCACATACATCTAAATGTACTTTTCCTAGGACTATTTGTGCTTCATCACAACTTAAAAAAATATAGAATAATGTTAGATGTGAAAATACAACATAAAATACTAGGATCTACAAGAAAAAATGTTTAGAACATTTACAGAGAGTATTCCTTTGAGATGAAGATAAATTTTTGATAGTCTATAAGTATTATATAATGTCTTCGTATTACCCATCTTCTCCTAAATTAACTAAGTTAATGCATTATGTATCTATGAGAGTTATAAGCATGCCTTATGTTGAGTGAGATAAGAAACCTTCATCAAGAAGAAAAGTAAAAGTAAAAATGAATTTGCAAGTATATTTTCTAGACAATGAATATGTGTAAGAAAATATTCATCAAATTGAGAAATGAGTTTTTTAGCTAAGTCAAGATAAAATTCTAGGTGTTTATCCTTGCTAACTAATTTATTGTTTACTTGGCATATGACTGATTAAGAATTGTCATGAGTTAAAAGCCTCTTAATACTAAGTTAGATTGGTATGAGAAAATGTTAGTTAAAACCCTCATATTTAGTAATGTCATTTATGCATGGAAAATTAAATTTACAAGTTTGATAGATGTGTTCCATACCTTTACAATGAAGGATGAAATTCATGCTAGAAATTTAAGTTGTGTGAACACCATCAAAGTATAATTATGAATTTAAATCTTATGTGTTAACCTTGCGGTTGCAAAAAATACAGATTTCATTCTTACTTGGTTCCTTAGGGAGAGGTTGAATGGTTACAAAAAATGCTTCTGATAATGAAGGTGATGTGAGAAAATAGTGAAGGTAATATTAGAAAAGATAGGATAATTCAAAATTGGTGAGGAGTCTTTTTCATTTTTTCCATATGATTTTTATTATAAATATCAGTACCTATGCATAGTAAGACATTGTCTCGACATATAACATGAATGTTTGCCCCTAGTAGGTAGTGTGCCTACTTTTTGGGAGTAAAGACAAGACCTAACTAGGATTTTTTTGTATCTATGTACCAAATTTCAAAATTAGAAAATGGATGAGAGAGAGAGTAAATAGGAAAATCTATACCATGTTCACATTGTTGGCAAAGCATAGCTATAAAAGAATGATTAGCTTTAGAGCAACATAGATAAAAAGTAAGATCTTAAGGGGGATGAAGGACTAGAAGATTAGTAAGAATTTTTTTGATTACTTTAAAAGCGTCTTGATACTTTGAGTCCTAGTTAAAATTTAAGAATTTTTTCAGTAAATGAAATAGATGAAGAAGTTAATTAGTGAGCTTGTAGATAAAATGACTAATGAATTAGAGTTGACCTTGTTTAATGTATGTGTCTTAAGACATTTGGATGATAGAAGATCTAGGATCACTTTGAATTTCTTGGGATCCATTGTAATATCATTGGATGAAACTAGTTATCATAGTATTTTACCTATTACTATATTGAAAATGCACTTTTGAGGTTTAAGTAGAGGCTATATTGATTGCATTGGGCTAAGACTATATTAAAATCTGAGAAATAGTCAATGGCTATGATAGAATTAAAGGTTAGATCGTCCACATAATCATTAATGATTTTAAACTTCATATCTCTAAATATAAATGTCATGACTTATTAATATATTGCTTTGTTTTTATTAAGCCTAAATGTTATCTTTGTGTAGTAAAATGTTCCTCATGGATTCATGAAAGTTGTAAAACATTAATGTTCAGGATTAATTTATATTTGGCTATTATTTGAAAAACCATCCATGAAGAAAAGCAAGGCATGAACCACCATTATGTTATTAATTTGATCAATGTTGTTAATGAAAATTCATCTTTTAATGGTACCTTGTTAAGATCACAAAAATAGATTCATATCCTAATGGAACCCTTTTTCTTAGGAACAACTACCATATTAGATGCCTAGTTTGAGTAGTCTATAGGGCATATGAAGCCTACATTATAGAGTTTAGCGATCTTCTCCTTAATAACTAAGGCTAAATTAGGTTTTATTTTGTTAGCTTTTTGTTTAACAAGTTTGGAACCCTCCTCGAGAATGATGTTCTATTATATTAATGATGAATTCGAGCTTAGCATATCATCATATTCCCAAGAAAAGATGATAGAATTTTTTTTTAATGTGACCAAGATTGAATATTTATGGATTTTAGGTAATTTTTCCTCTTATTGTAGGATCTTTTTCTTATTTTTTTTGTTAGTAATTCCAATCTATGTAAGGGGATCATTAGTTAATATTGGATCAAGATATAGAAAGGAAGGTTAGCTTGGGAAATTAAGTCATATTTGGTGATATCAAGAAATAAAAATAATGAATCTAGCAAATTAGATTAATATAGGTCAATTAAACTATGTTTTAGTAGCCTAGTAAGTTGGTTGATGAGTGATGAGTACTCCTTATGCCCAACTATATGAATCACAAGTATTTACATATGATCTAATTGAATTCTATGGATGGGACTAGTTATGGCATCTAGATCATTATGTCTTGATCATAGTTCGCTATCTTCCCACTTGGACTAGTGGTAGCTTTATTATGTATGGTTTAGTCCAAAGTGAGGCATATGATTGTTGATGTTGTTTTGGCCTTATGTTACTCCAAACAATAATAAAGAAATTAAATCTTTAATCTAATTAATAATGGAAAGTAATGTTGATGAAGTATCTTTGGTTGGCTACGTTAATGGGATGCCATTGACATGACCCCATTGACAGGATCTCGTTGACATAGGGTTTCCCATGTTGATGTGTGCCAATTGACATGGCACCTTAGTATTCTAGCTGCTCGTTGAATTCTTGTATTTTGTTTCCATAAGAGATAGAATAATTTTCTAAGTGCCTTTAGCAAGAGTCAGAAGTGTATGGATCTTTATTTGAGCACTATTATACCTAAGCACCATAGTGTGTGCGGTAATAAAAACAAGCTTTTTGATAAACCTTGCAGTACTTGGACTAGCTTAATCATTTATTTATGCATTTATTGTTTTCATTAATTAAGCTATTAATTAAGCTAAAATGATTAAGACTTTAAGTAATGAATTAATTAAGCAAAATAGACTAGCATACATAAGTATGACCACTTTGAGCATATGTATAACACTTGGTAATCCTAGTAGCGCTTAATGTTTGATCTCTCAATAGTGTTGTACATGTTCAAGATGTGTATAGAAATTGGGACTAGATGCTTATGTTAAGATAGTTAGTTATTAATTAGCAATTAAATTAGTTGAATTATTTAATAAATTTTTTCTTAATCTATTACCAACCTTAGGCAAACAAAATATAAAATAATAAAAATCATGTGCCTCAATTACACTTAACCATACAACTAAGCCTCACAAGTGTAGTTGGGAAGACATCAATCATTCCATGATTAGATTCACCTTCTAGATTGAATCCTATGTATGAGAACACTAGGAATCCATGGAATTCAACTAGATTGTGCATGAACACCTTAGTGATTTGTATGGTTGGGCATAAAGGTACCTCCCTACTCATCATTAGCACTGTTGCCAAGGATTCTTAGTTAGTACCAAGTGTTATCAATCTAANAGAGCTCCCACGACCATGGGACTCATTTTTACTAGAACTTGGATTGTTGATCACTAATTTATGATTTAGGTTTTGCTTCCCTTCACCAGAGTCAAGAGGTGAAGAGTCTGCATGTTGAGAAACCTTAGAAAGAGATTTCTCATTATCCATTTGATTTAGTAGAAATAAGCAATTAGTGAACAATTTTCTCTTCAAGGCTTCACGGTACTTTTCCTGTTGCAAATCTCATTTGCATTATGTCTCAATGAAATGGTAGTTNCGCTTATTTCTACTAAATCAAATGGATAATGAGAAATCTCTTTCTAAGGTTTCTCAACATGCAGACTCTTCACCTCTTGACTCTGGTGAAGGGAAGCAAAACCTAAATCATAAATTAGTGATCAACAATCCAAGTTCTAGTAAAAATGAGTCCCATGGTCGTGGGAGCTCTAAGAAAGGGAGTTGAAATAGGAACTCAGACAAGCATAATGATGATCACTTTAAGGATCATGACCATGACAAAAAAAGAGAAAGTTGTAGACACCACAACAGTGGCATTCCTCCTTCCTTTTCATCCTCTTCATTTGGATTAGCTTCCTCCTTTGAATCTAAAAAAAACCATAGGTGGAAAAACATCAATGATAATCATAGAGACCAACATAAATGAAGGGATGGTAGAGGATATTATATACATCATCAAGATCATGAAAATGAACATTTTCTAGCAACTCAAAATATGCTCAACATTGCAAAGGTTGTTAAAATTCATACTAGGCATGTGAAAGATAGTTGAATCAAGTAGCTAGACATGAACAATATCCCCAAGTTTGAGGGGGGATATAACTTAGATCCTCAAATGCATCTACAATCCTTTCACAATGCATGTGCACTAAAAAATATTGAAAATGATTGTTAAAAGCTCAATCTATTCCCCAGAATGCTCATCAAGGAAGTAGAAAGTTAGTACTGGTCTCTAGAACTAGAATTAATCCATCAATGAAGTACAATGCTAAAACTATTTAGTGACATGTATCAAACGTACTCCAGAGTGTCAAACCTTTGAAGGAAATTCCAAGGATGGAGACAAGGAACACATGAACCCTTGGATGCCACCATGGGTAAATATTATTCATTATTAAACCAATGCCATGTTCATGATTACTCTCAGAGGGAACAACTTCATCACATCATAGATGGGCTTCACTTAGAAAAATAGAGAATCCTTGGGATCTATGCCCAAGGAAGACTATCAATATTAAGAGCCCATCAAATACAAAGGCTAATTAAGTAGGTAGCAAAAGAAGAAAAAGAGTTGAGGAAATGAGAAAGTGTAGAAGAATAGAATAGGGACCCTTCCATCAGAAAGAAGGAGGTTTGCTTTTGTGATAGTGAGGAGAAGTCACCTCTTGATGAGATGGTGATATGAAAGACCTTTTCGATCCAAAAATCTATGTCTAAAATTTTAGCCAAGGTAGATAACATGTGGGATTCGTTGGATGAAAAATTCCAAACTACTTTAAAAATTGCAAAAGAATCAAGAGAGTAGAGCATTGATTGTGATCACAAGAGGTAGAAAGAAGCTAAACATGCCCACCAAAGGGGCAAGGGCAAAGCTATTATAGTAGAAAAATTTGTGGAGATTGAATTAGATGATGACAATGGATGTGACATCTATCACTATGAACATCCTAAGGGATGTCACCCTATTCTGTCACACTTATAGGAATATAAGGTGTATGCACGACAAACACCTAGAAGATTGCCTTATCCTTAAGGAAATCTCAGGCAATTTCACCAGCAACAACCTTATTATCCAAGTGGAACTCCATCACAACCATATGAGTAGTATCAGTAGTGGCAGCAACCATAGTCTTGGGGGATGCCACCACCGTGGTATCAGTACCCTTATAAGTAGCCAGATCCATATGGGTACTATGTTTAGCAAACCTTGTCTCCATGTGACTCTTCCAATCATGTTTCTCCTTTCCAGCATCACTACCACCTTCATGAATATCACTGAACTCATTCTCCAACTGCTAGGGGGGATCCCATACTCCATCCATACCCTCCTCATGTGGGATCCCATACTGCTAGGGGGGATCACAGCTTAATTAAACCACAACATAGAAAGAACTAATGACAGTGGTGTATGCTTTGGAAAAGTTCAAGTACTATGCGCTTGGGTACAAAGTGTTTGTGCACACTAACCATAGTGTCATTCGCTTCCTAATGAACAAGCCAACAGTGAGTCCCCGTGTCATACAGTGTTTGATGATCTTGTAGAAATTCGATCTTACGATGGTAGATTGGAAGGGGACTAAGAACATGATCATTGATCATCTCTCTTAATTAAGATGGGATAACAAAGAGGAGGAGAGCCCACTCTGTAATCAATTTCCTAATGAAATCCTATTTGTTGAAGTAATTAATGACCAAGTGCCCACAGAACCAAAATGGTATCATGGCATCCTTACTTTTCTTCTCACTTAGAAGATGTAACAAGATCTAGACCATAAGAAGAAATAACAATTTCAGTATTATGCCAAGCACTTCATGAAAATCAAAAGACACCTTTACAAGATGTGCACTGATGACCTAGTTTGTTGGTGTGTCCTTGATATTGATCAACTATGCATTCTCCAAGATGCTCATGAAGGCCCTTGTGGAGGCCACTATGCAAGGAGATGCATGGTCATTAAAATCCTACTGGTAGGGTATTATTAGCTAATAATCTTTAGGGATGCCCACTAATTTATCTGATCTTGTGAACTCTATCAACAAGATGGTGGGATGACCATGTGAATGGAGGAACCTCAAAAGTGGATCCAACCATTGGAACCCTTTGACATATGGGGCATAGACTTCATGGGTTCCATCACAATGGAAAGGTATACATTATCATAACTGTTGACTACTATACTAAATGGGTAGAAGCAATAATTGTCATTGACCGTACATCACCCACTACTACTCAATTTTCTCAAGAACAGATTGTAAATAGGTTTGGGATGCCACATGCACTGATTTCTAATAATGGAACCCACTTCACAGGCACCACTTTTTGCAAGCTCATGCAATGCTTGGGTGTTGAACATAAATTAACAACACCCTATCGACCCCCAAGCCAATGGTCAAGCAGAGGTTACTAATAAGGAAATTACAAAGATATTAATGAGAACTATTAACAAATATAGGAGAGACTGGAGCACAAAACTGAACAATGTCCTCTGGGCCTACTGCTTAACATAGAAACTCCTTATAGACTACTCTCCCTATGAGTTGGTGTATGGAAAACTAGTAATACTTCCTATTTAATCCAAGCTTTGTACACTTTCAACAGCCTATGACTTGGATGTTGACCTGAGTCTAGCATAAAGAGAATGATTGATCAACCTTAACATGCTATATGAAAATCGATTAGTGGCCCTATCCTTGAATGAAGTGCACAAGGTATTCAGTAAGCAATGACATGACCTAAGAATAAGGAAAGTTAATAGCTAAGAATAATAGGAAGTTGAATAAGTCTTTGCATGGTGTGGTTCCCATCTAAAATAAAATAAAAATAAAAAATGAAAAAAATGATGAAGATTAAAAAAATGTGGAGATTTTAAAAATGATGAAGACTTATTTAACTTGGAGATAAGGTCCTCTCCACAATGAACTAAATTTCAAACATTGTGGAAGGGGCCTTATAAAATTGATGAAACCTTTCCATCCATGGCCATGATAATTTTATAAACTTGAAAGCCCAAATAAGAAATAGTTGATCAACATTCAACAAAGAAGGCATTTCCATGAGCCTAAGTAAGCTAGTGCAATGAATACCTCATCATATGGATAACCTCACTTAATCTTTTGGATCTCCTCTTCCCAAATCAATCTTGGGGAAGATGGCCATCTGTGCTAACCATTTATGTGGCTCCTTAGTTTTTCTATTTTTTTTATTTTACATTTTTTTGTTTTACACTTTGTTTATTTTACACCTTTTTGTTTTATACTTTTTCATGTTTTACACCAATTTTTATTTTACACCATTATTGGTATGTTTAATTTTTCTTAAATATCTTACACTTTCTTGTATAATTTCCTTTTTTTTAGGTATGATTTTCTAGATTTCTACTAATAAAATGCTTTGTGCCAATAGGAAACAATGGTGTTGTAGTTATTGTTAATGTGGTTTGTACTTATTATTTTTTATTTTTAATGTCTGGTTTCTATTTTTGAATTTTGGTATCAATAACTAAGACATGGTTTCTTTTTCATGGAATAGGCAATGAGTCCACGACATTCACCCATCCACAAACTCTATGGTTTTCCTTGTCTTGTAAGTATGAGGTTCCTTTTCATTAAGTAAAACTTTAAATGAACTTGCGACCTTGATAGTTTCCGAACTTGGAAAGGACTCAAGGGTTTGAATAGGATGTGACTTCAAGCAAACTCAATACTCTCTATACCCTTCTACTTACTTGGATGCATGAGTGCTTTCATGGATTTCTTACCATTCCGTGTCAACCAATAATAGAAAGTTGAATAAGTCTTTTCATGGTGTGGTTCCCATCCAAAAATTAAAAAAAATGAAAAATGAAAAAAAATTATGTAGGTCAAAAAAATTGGTGATGATGGGAATTCAAAGCACACCCCTTAGATAGAATAATAGGCTACAAGCACTAGTTATGGGACTAGAAAGACATGTTTTCATGCCTAAAGTTCCCCTCTAACTAAGGCCTCTTTTCACTTCTTGCTTCTCTTTTCTTTTCCATAAGGAATGGTGATTGATCTATGGGAGCACTCTTGTGTCTCAAGGGGGTGGACTAGTCTTAGAGTGGTGATGTAAAGTCACTGAACGTGGTTGATTTTGGTCTAAACTAAGGATGGATTTTATCAAGTCATTTAGCCATAAAATTCTTGGGGGACTTCATGTGACCTTAATCAGGATTTCCATTTCACTTTCTCTCTCATCCATCGATGCTTTCCATGACTCACTTGACTACTAGTGTCCATGTCCCTATTTAGTGTGCTTGAGTTCTTAGGTAGATTCTTTTAGGTTTTGGTCCTTAACTTTCATAACCATTAATCACCTATGGGATCCACGAACTCCTGCATTTGAGGTTATGTAAGGGAAAAAAGGGCATGCACCTACTCTGGGAAGGATCCACTTGCATATCTCTTGGTTGGGGTAGTTAATTACCTCATCCTTACACATTTCCACAATTCAAACCTTTGTGCACCTCATTCGATGCATCCAATTGTGTTCTCCCTAAGAAATTTCTTTAATGAATACATTCTCCATCGTATTTTTCAATTTTTAAGCTTTCAAATACCCTCTTCAATGATTTCATCAAATTCTTGGCTTTTCTAGGACTCCATGGATCCTACTTTCATCAAAAAATTCCATGTATTTTTTGAGAAATTCAAGGTGAAAAATTTTGTTTACATCCTTCATAAATGGGTACTCGTTGATGGATTCCCTATGTATATGAGACCCCATCCACATAGTCCAAAAATAGTATATATATACACATCCATAGTTCAAATCTTTTACATGTCCTTTCAAAAGCTAGAGGAGTTTTTGCAGTTTTCAGAGTCCAGAACCTTCGCAAAGCCATATCTTCCTAACCATTTGTCCAAACCACAATGTTCTTTGACCTTGTAGCTATTAGAGGTAAGCTCTTAGTCATGGGGGTCACAAACCTAAAGTTTTTGATAGAAAATTTTTGTAAAATGTTTCTAACTCCCATAAAGTTTTGAGAAAGAAACCAACATGAAAACATAAAATTACAAAAGTTAAACCCTTCCCACTAGCTCCGATAATACTTTGAACTTAAAAATTAATAAAATAACCAATCTACCATGGTTCAACCTTAGCTTAACTGTCACTAACTAATGAGATGAGGTATCAAAACATTATAAGTTACATATTATATATACTAATCCTTGGATGTGTTGTGACCATAGATGGCACCAAAGGAGAAGCACACACAAGAAGGAGGACCATCATAGCCACAACACAAATAGCCATGAATGGGAAGAGGCCAAGAATAGGCCCAAGAAGAATAAGCAACAACCCATGCTATGGGACCTCTTAGGGAGAAGCCCAAAGTGAAATCTATCCATCAGATTCCAAAATAAGCAACAACGACAGAGCAATCCCACCAAGATGAGGCATTGACTCGACAAGTAAACTGTGAGGTGACCTTGATAAAAGCTTGCCTCAAGAAGATCAAATCAAAGGAGGTTTAGAAAATGGTGCTTCAAGAGTTGAATTTTGGCTCTTTCTTGGAGCAAGCACCTTAAGAAATACAAGATCAACTGAAGTCCTCTCCCATGTGGCCCATCATCACTTCCAGTGAGGAGTGGTACATGGGAGAAATGTTCTTATTCTGGAATAATAGGCAAGCCAATTCAATGGTCAAGATCAAGGATATTTTAGTTTCCTACTCAGTGTAGGCTATATCAAAGGTACTTGGGTTGCCAAAAATTAGGATGAATCTCTCTAAGATTTTAATACTGGCAAGCTCTAGCATCAAGAAAGAATGGATACAACAGTGTTATGCCATCAACCGTAAGGAGTTTGATGTACTCACATTGGCAAAGAGAATCTACTACAAGATTATGGCCTTTCACCTCAATTCAACGATGAGGCCAAGAAGGATCACTGCCTCCTTTGCTCGTGCTTATTTTGCTCTAAGTAGTAGATTCCTTGTCAACCTTCCATAGCTAATCTATCTTGAGATAGCAAAGCACTTCAAGGAGAACAAATGTGGAAGGAAGACACACCACTTTCCATGCCTCATTACAAAACTATGTTATAGGGGAGGAATAACTTGCTATATAAAAGATGAAGTTTAACGTGCTGCATCCGCTAACTAGATAGAGACGATGAAGGACATCACCTCCTCCACCTCCACCTCCTCCACCTCCCTGTAAAAGTCATCTAAGAAGAGTATTAGCAACCACCACCTCCACCAACCACTTAGCAAACAATGTTGGATATTACTACAACTTCTTAATGATTACACAAATTTCAAGAATGGCTCTTGGATGAGTAAGAGAAACAAGTAGGAATGAGGGGTGATGAACCATTTGTGTACCAACCAATAATGAGTCACCTAAATGAAGTGGCTCGAATAGTTAGCTAGATGAAGGGAGGTGGACTAATCTTTTTGGCCTAAAAAATGCAATTTCCCCCTAGATTGAATCCTAGCACTTGAGAGTTAATGGTATCCCTCTTACAATAGTATCAATTCCCATAAATCACTAGAAATGCAACTACTTTTTCATTGTGCTTAGAGAAGGGTGAGGGGACAACAATTTTGGTGATGTAGCACCAAGGGTATGAGATAGCAGTAGAGGTGGTTATTGATAGAATTGCCAAAACACTAAATGCACCTATGGTGTCTATACCAAATGTCTCTACACTTAAAGATGTGAAAATGTTCGTAAGGATAGTAAGCAACAAGTTGAGCATAGCATAGCATGAATAATTCCTGGACTAACTAGTGGATACTAGGCAACCAATTCTAGATGTCTTTGACTTTCTAGACAACATAACTGTAGCCCAATCATAGCTACTAGAAGCAAGGAGCAAGAACATCATTTTGGAGGGGCAACTTGAAACAACCAAATAGCTAAATGAATGCTTGGTTGTGGAGGTTTCTAGACTAAGAGCCCAGATTGTTGGCCCTGCATTTCTCAATCTAGCACTAACAAAGGATGAAGTTGTTGAACAACTTCACACAAGATTGAAAGGGGTTGAGGATGCAATGGAGATGGTAGTGTTCTATCAATCCTTGGCAGAGGCCACTTTGCATAAAATTTAGAAGACCCTTGATTAGACTTGCCTGGAGAATGTATAATTGATCACAAAAAATCATCACCTCCAAAATGTTGATGTGCAAAAATAGCAAATGGTAAATTTCATCCATCAACATCAAGAGCAGCTAGCCAAAGTGAACATTGAGCTAAGGAGATTGGCAATAGAAAATAGAAACCTCTCCATAGAGTAGGTCCTTGCTCTTCACCAAAAGATTGTAATTGAAATAGCCACTTAGAAGTCAAAGGATCTTAAATTTGAGAGAGTCAAAAATCACTATAAAGATTAGGTCAATCTATAGAAAGAAGTTAATGAAAAACACATCTAGTTGGTGAAGGTGAAATTAAATGAGATCCTCTAGCAACTTTATCAAGGAAGAGAGGTATTGCAACCTATCATTGATGGGATAAATGCTTACAATAAAGTGGAAATCGACATGAAGGAGTTGTAGATTGAGAAGATGATAGAATACATGGAGCTCACCAATCTTCAATATGCAGATCTGGCTATGTTGACTACTAGATGGGTACAGTTTGAATTAGAGAAATAAGTGACTAGCTCGTACTTGTTATATGAGGCAAAGTTCAAGCACCACAAGGACACCAAATAGAAGCTTGAAATGGCCAATGCAAAACTTAAGGTTCTCAAGGTAAAGTTCATTGATCAAAGAACAACTACTGAGCACCTAGCTAAGAGGATGAATAATTACCATGAGTTGTAGAACACACTCAGGGCTTTTAATATCGAATGCAAACAATTTTTTGCCCTATTTTTCAATGTGAAGGAGCTATTCCTAGTAATCCCCTATCCATGAGATGTCCCCATTCTAGCCAACATTGGTGATATTATTTGGACTATGAATGATCCTTGGAGCAAGGAGAAGAAGATGAAGGCATTGTTGGATGCCTTTTGCCTTCCATCAGAAGTGACAACTATAGTAGGACAGCCACAGCTGCCTTAACCACCACAAGTGCTCCAAGCAAGAGAAGCTCCTTTGGAACTTCTAAAACCTCCACTACCTAGGACCATTTGATCTTTTCAACTGTCTTCACACTGTTAGAGGATATGTTGTCCAATTTTCTTCAATCATGTTGTAGTGTTTAATTTTTTGGCATGAACACTACAATTTTGTAATCAATGTCAATTCGTACACCTAGTTACTTAGTTTTTTTTTTCTTATGTTACTTTTGTTGTGTTGTGTGTTATTCAATAATCCCATACCTTCCCAATTTTGCAAAGAACTCAAAGATGAGTTTTCATTCAATCGTGGGGATATGATGAAGTGTCTTCAGTTAGTTGCGTTGATGACATGCTGTTGACATGACCCCATTGATGGGATCCCGTTGGCGTAGGATTTCCCATGTTGACATGTACCCATCAACATGGCATCCTAGTAGGTTTATAAATGCAACACCCTAGCCATGTTAATGGGGGTTAAAATTTTAGTTGCTAGTATAATTCTTGTAGTTTGTTTTCGTAAGAGATAGAATAATTTTTTGACTACCTACAGTAGGAATTTGAGAGTGTACAGATCTTTATTCAAGCATTGTTGTGCTTGAGCACTGTAGTGTGTGTGGTAATAAAGATGAGCTTTTTGATATCACTTCGACTAGCTTAATCATTTATTTATGCATTTTTTGTTTTCATTAATTAAATAATTAATTAAGCTAGAATGATTAAGACTTTAAGTAATTAATTAATTAAGATAAATAGACTATACATAAGTATGATCACTTTGTGAGCATACATATAACAGTTGGTAATCCAAGTAGCGCCTAACACTTGGTCATCCAATAGTGTTGTACATGTTCAAGATGTGTACAGAAAGTGGGACCAGATGCTTCTCTTAGGATAGTTAGATATTAATTATCAATTAAATTAGTTGAATTAGATAATCAATTTATTTTCAATCTATTATCAACCTTATGTGAAAAAAATATAAAATAATAAAAATCATGTGCCTCAATTACACTTAACCATACAACTGAGCCTCACAAGTGTAGTTGGGAAGACAATGATCATTCCATGATTAGATTCACCTTCTAGATTGAATCTTGTGTATGAGAATACTAGGAGTCCATAGAATTCAACTAGATTGCATGTGAACATCTTAGTGATTATGATTGGGCGTAGGAGTACCTTGCCACTCATTGAAAGTCTAAACTAGCCTACGAGTGATGAGTGTCCATTCCCAACTTGTCGTACACATCCTGAACCCATGTATCCACTATTAGGATTACCAAGCACTATGCTACTAGGTGAACCATTTAATAACGCTACTAGGATTACCAAGTGAATATGTGTTTACACTCGAACTTGGTCATGCTTATTCCACCAATTCATTAATATGTAATGAGTGTCAAAGTGTTACATTGATAGGCCCCTGTTGATGTGGCCTCATTGATAGGGCCCCATTTATATAATGTTGCCCCATCAACAGGGTTATGTCAACATAGCATTTGCTATGTCTATGGGGCCCCATTGACATAGAATTTGCTACATCTATAGGGCACCATCGATGTAGTCCTAGAGCAAAAATTATAAATACAAGCTCCTAGTTGTGTTTATGAGTATCAAAAATTCATAATAGTAGCAAATCTCTTGTAGGTTGTCTATTCAAAAGTTAGAATATTTTTCCCAAGTGCCCACAACATGGGTCATTGAGTGTATGGATCTTTATTCGAGCATTATTGTACTTGAGCATGATAGTGTGTACAGTAATAAAGATGAGCTTGTTAATAAATCTTATAACATTCTAGATAGTTTAGCTATTTTATTCATTCATTTAATGTTTTATAATAAATAAGCTAATTAAGTAATTAAGCAAGATAAGTTAGATAGATTAAATAGATAAGTACGATAGCTTTGAGTGTAACACATTCACTTGATAATCCCAGCAGCATTATTACTTGGTGGCCCAGTAGTATAACACTTAGTAACTTAGCAGTGGATACATGGGTTCAGGACATGTATAAAAAGTGGGATTAGATGCTTATGTTAGGACTAGTTAAAGACTAGTTAAGTAGTTAAATTAAATTAGTCATTAAACCATTTCATCTCTCTATTTAAGTACTATAGAACATAAAACATAAAATGATAAAAATCATATGTCTCAGTTACACTTAACCATACCTTTGTACATCACAAGTATAATTGGGAAGACAACAAATCACCTTAGGGCAAGGTTCACTACCTAGAAGACTAGTGCACTAGAAACTATAGGGTCCATGGAATTTGACTGAATCATGTGTGAACGCTTTGTGATTTGTATCATTGGGCATAGAGGTACCTTGCCACTCATCATTGGCACCATTGCCAGGGAATCTATTTGTTGAAATGTCTACTATTTATGATTAGTGAACATTATTAATATCGTTGGATGAACTCAAGGTCAACATCACTCTCACATGACATATAATTACAAAAGCACACTTATATTTTATTTGTTTCAAAAATGTCTTCTTCTTATAGGTGAAATGGTACAAAACCGTCGGTTCCACAAGAGTGCAAAGTCAAATATACTGATCCAAATAAGTATGTGCTTGATTTCACCTTCATCTTACATTAGGATGAGCAACTATGATGGTGTGATATGGAAGGTAACATTGTATTACCCCCAATCAATTTGTGCGTGAGATGCTACTTCAAACTCTGAAAAATTTAGGCATCTTAGATCTTCAAGAGGAATACATTGTAAATGGTTATGACACTCAGGACTATCATCCCACTGAAACATAATGTAGGTGAGGTCGACATTAGGAGAGGCATCATGAGGATGCAAAGGGGAAATGGTTTACTAATCCCTTATTCCTACTAAACCAAGACAACAACGAGGACCTTGCCTATGAGGGATCTCAACATAAAGATTCTCTACCATTTTTTACTAGTGATGAGGGTGTGGCCTTGAATTTGCAATCTACAATCAACAATTTGGATTCAGAAAAATATGGCAATCAAGGCAAGGGATCGAACAAGCATCAAGAAGATAAGAAAACTAATGAACATGACTGTGATAACCAAAGGAGAATTGATAGATATCATGGTGGAGGCAGTCCTCCTTCCTCCTCACCCTCTTCATCTACATTTGCTTCTTCTTCCTCTTTTGGTTATGAAAGGTGTCGCAAAAGAAACAACCTTGATGAAGGTGAGTAAAGGGACCATAATACTAATCACAATGCCCATAAGAATCAAAGTGATAACAGAGGACATAATCAGTGATAATGAAATAATGATGATGATGAGCCTTTGTTAGCAACTTGAAGTATGCTTAACATGCAAAGGTAATCAAGATTCCAACTAGGCATATGAAAGATAGTCAGATCAAGCACATGAAGAATATCCCAAGATTTGAGAGGG
>MNCI01037152.1:13486-40870 GCA_015680685.1 Gnetum montanum | reverse complement strand
GATATAGCACTTATTTGTAGAACCATCTACAAGCCTTTCACAATGCCTATGCCTTACAAAACATCAAAAATTATTGGCAGAAACTCAAGCTATTCCCCATGACACTCATTAGGGAAGAAGAAGACTGCTATTAGCCCTTAGAGCTAAAATCTATCTATAGATGGAGGACCATGTTGGAATTATTTAATGACAAATATTAGACGTACTCTAGAGTGTCTAACCTAAGAAGGAAAATCCAAGGCTAGAAATAGGGAACACATGAACCATTGGATGTTGTCATGGGTAGATATTATTCTCTTTTACATCAATGCCCTAGCCATGGCTATTCTCATAGTGAACAACTCTGCCACATCATAGATGGGCTTAAAGCAGAAACCAGAAGAACTCTTGGGGTTTATGCCCAAGGAAGATTATTTAAACTAAGGGCTTATCAAATATAAAGGCTAATAGAATAGGTTGAAAAATAAGAAGGTGAGTTGTGAAATAGGGAAAGTTCAAAAGAATATAATAGGGACCCTTCCATCAGGAAAAGGAAGTTTTAATTTTGTGATGAGGAGGAGTCACCATTTGACAAAGTGGTGAATAGGAAAACCTTGCTCATCCAAAAATCTATTTCTGATATTTTGGAAAAGGTTGGTAAATTATGAAAATCTTTGGATGAAAACTTTTAAACCACTATGAAAATTGTTGAAGATTCCAAAGAGCAAAATAATGATCGTAACCACAAGAGGTGGAGAAAAGCTGAATGTGCCTACTAGAGAGGTAAGGGCAAAGCCGCTACAGTAGAAGAAGTTGTGTAGATAAACTCTAATGATGACATTGGTTGTAACATTTGTTAGTATGAACATCCTAAGGGATGTTGTCTTGTGGTGTCACACTTACAAGAGGTTTGGGTGTGTGCATTCAATCCTCGACTAGCACAAAGGCAAGCAGCCAAAAAATTACCTTATCCACAAGGCAATCCAAGATAGTTCCACCAACAACAAGAAGCTTACTACCCAAGTGGAACTCCATCACAACCGTATGAACAATATCAACAATGGCACCAACCACAATCATGGTGAATGCCACAACCAAGATAGTAGTACCCTTATAGGCAACTAGATCCATATGGGTACTATGTTCAATAACTTGTCTCTCCAAGAAGTTCTATAAGCCATGCCTCATTTTAGCATCACTATTACCCTCTAGAGTACCATCGAACTCATTCACTATCTACTTGAGGGGAACACTCATACCCATACCACCCTTCACATCTATTTGCACACATCCCTTCACCCTCAACCCAATTACCTCCTGTTCCATTCATGAAGGATGAAATTCCTCCATAGCAGCAACAACGAAATGCTACGAGAGCTATACATTCACAATTAGGTTTCCAACAAAGTGGTTCAGATAATCAATATAGGAAATGATCCTTTTTTGATCCAAAAATCCTCCCAAACCCTCACAATCTAATGCGATTGGTTACATTTTATCTCTAACATCCTCATCCTCTGCATCAAACACATTCAAGTGTCCTTCAAACCAAACATCACCTTGGATCTTCACTGTGATGTTAACTCATGTTGTTTCTAATTAGATTAAGGCTGGAAATATTTCCATGAAAAGATTTGACTTGGAAAGTCCACTCATTTACTTATAGATTGCTAAACATGAGCCATGCAAGGCTCTTCTTGATTCTAGGTCTAGTGTCAATCTCATCTCCCATGACATGTACAAGGCTTGGAACCTACCACCTCTCAAGAAGAGGAATATTCATTTAGACTCAGTACATTAGTCAATCACTATTCCTTTAGGACTAGAGGAGGACATTATGACCATAGTTTGTGGGTGGTCCTATCTTGCTAATTTTATAGTGATCAAGGTAGAAAATTACAAAGGAGACTTTCCCATGTTTATGGGAAGGGCATGGTTAAGCACAGTTGATGCATGAATGTTCATAAGGAACATCTCCTTGAAAATATCCAAGGAAAATGAATTTAGACACTTAGAGAAGAAGTGTGCTTCATGCATCATGCATAATGAAAATGGGTGCAATTGTGTGTAGAAGATATGATCCATCAAGTGTACATTCATTAAAGCATGTAATTAGTATGCACATGAAATGGATATGCAAAGGTGCATGTATGTAGTAGCCACAAAATAGGAGGGAACCTAGTAACTAATAGTTGACTTTGACAGTAGCATACTATGCATGGAACCTATTGAGAGCCTAACATGTGCTTATGTTGAAGGCATGGAGGAACTTGAGCAGGTTCATCACCATCTCTCCGATGATTAAGATGATGATACCTATTGGGAAGAGTTGGAAATCCCTAATAATTTCAAGCAAGAGCCCCTAGAGTTAAAAACTTTACCAACCAACATGGAGTATGCATTTTTAAATAATGGCAAGCTAGTTATAATTAAGGCAAATCTTGCTCCTAAACAAAAATACAAGCTATTAAAGGTCATCAACAAGTGTCCAACAACCTTTACATAGTTATATTCCAAGCTAACAGGAATCGATATAAGGATATTCTAGCATCGCATCTACACTAACTTGACCATAAAGCTAAGAAGGCAGCAATAGAGGTGGCTAAACCCCAAATTGAAAAAGATCATCAAAGAGGAAATATAGCAACTCCTAAAGGCAGGGTTCATCTATCCCATTGCGGATAGTGAGTGGATTAGCCCACTCATAATTGTACTAAAGAAAGCTAGCAAGTGGTAGGTCTACATTGACTTCAAGCTATTGAACATGGCAACCTTTAAAGATAATTTTCCATTGCCATTGGTGGGCCAAGTGTTGGACACTATCTTCAGGCATTGCTATTATAACTTCTTGGATGGTTATAGTGGCTATAACCAAATCCAAATTGCACCAGAAGATCAGGCTAAGACAACATTCATGAGTTTGTAGGGGACTTTTGCATATTGTAAGATGTTGTTTGGTTTGTGCAATACCCCTACAACATTTTAACACCTAGTCCTTAGTATTTTTCAACAACAAATTGGTGGTGGGATAGAAGTCTTTATGGATGACTTCTCTACCTATTGGGCTACATTTGAGTAAGCCCTGGACCACCTTAAGCAGGTTCTAAAAAGATGTGTCAAAACAAACCTTAGGCTCAATTGGAAGAAAATCCATTTAATGGTCTAGAAAGGGATAGTAATAGGGCACAAAAGTACTCAAGTAGAGATTAAGGTAAAGCTTGAAAAGATAAGGGTCATCCAAGGAATCACATGCTAACCAAAGATACTTAAAGATGTTTGATCATTCCTTAGACATATTGGCTACTACTAGTGATACATAGAGAATTTGTCCAAGATTGCAAAGCCATTGGTTGAACTTACAAAGAAAGATGCTCCATTCATCTAAACCAAGGAATGTGAATATGCATTCTAATAATTAAAAGATGAACTCATAGAAACTCCAATTCTATAGGCACTAGACTGGTCTAGACCATTTTACATAATGACATATGCATCTAATTATGCCTTAAGAGTTAAAGCATTATGGGTGCACAGTTGAATTACATCACAACTAAGAAAGAATTCATGGCATTGGTGTATGCTCTTGAAAATTTCAGGTACTATGTGCTTGGTTATAAAGTATTTGTCCACACAAACCATAGTGCCATATGTGTCCTCATGAACAGGTTGATGGTAAGCCCCCATATCATATGATGGCTCATGATCTTGCAAGAATTTGATCTAAGAATGTGGTCATTGACCACCTTCCTTAGTTAAAATGGGATTCTTAGATCGAATTCTAAAAATGATACGATGAAATTTTTACTTACCTTCTTACTCAAGAGATGCCACAAGATCTAGACTTCAGGAAGAAACAATAGTTTCTTCATCAAGCAAAGTACTTGATGGAAATCAACAGAGACCTTTATAAGCTGTGTGTCAATGGCCTAGTTCATTGTGTGTCCCTGATGTAGATCAATTGTGCATTCTCAAGGATGCTCATGAAGGACCTTGCAAAGAACACTATGCAGGGAGATGAATGACCATAAAAATCCAAATGGTAGGATACTATTGGCCTACAATCTTTAGGGATGTCCAACAATTTGTCTAATCTTGTAAGTGTTGTTAATGAGATGGTGGGATCACCGCATGAATGGAGGATCCTCAATAGTGGATTCAACCATTGGAGCCTTTCACATATGTGGCATAGACGTCATGGGTTCCATCACATCCATGTGCAATGAAAAGGCATATATCATCATAGCAATTGACTACTACACCAAATGGTCAGAAGTAGTAGTCATCATCAATTGTACATCATCCACAACTGCTAGATTTGTACAACAACATGTTGTAAATAGGTTTGGGGTGGCACCTGCACTAATTTCTAATAACAAACCTCATTTTATAGGTGTCGCTTTTAAAACGTTGATGCAACGCTTGTGGGTTGAACATAAATTAATAACACCTTATCACCCTAAGCCAATGGTCAAGCAGAAGTTACAAATAGGGAGATTACAAAGATCCTAACAAGGACCATAAGAAAATATAGAAGAGATGGAGCATAAAACTCAATGATGCCCTTTGAGACCTATACTTAATATGAAAACTCCTTATCAGCTACTCTCCCTATGAGATGGTGTATGGAAAACTTCCAACACTTCTAGTTCAATCTGAGCTTCATACACTTTCAATAGCTTGTCACTTAGACCTTGACCTAAGCCTAACACAAAGACAAAGATTGATCAACATGAATGTGCTAGATGAAAACTAATTAGTGGCCCTGTCTGTGACTAAAGTTCACAAGGCATATAACAAACAATGACATGACCTTAGAATATGAAAAGTAAAATCTCAACTGGAAGATAAGGTTCTCTACTGAAACCCCACACATGTACCTCAGAAAACAAAATTCCAAACATTGTGGGAGGGACCTTATATAATTGATGAAACTTTCCCTTCTAGTGCCATGACTATATACAAACTTGAAAGCCCAGATAAAAAGCTCTTGGTCAACATCCATCTAGTGAAGCTTTTCCATGAGCCAAGATAAGCCATTACAACAACTACCTCAACCACATTCAATTTTTTAAATCTCCTCCTTTGAACACAGTCGTGGGGGATATGGTCATCCATGCTAATCATATATATGGCTCCTTAGTTTTTTCTATTTTTTGTTTTCCACATTTTTGATTTTGCAAGTTATTTATTTTACAACTTGATGAGTGGCGAGGTACCCCTACACTCAACCATACGAATACGAGCGTGTCACGTGCAATCTGGTCGAACTCCAAGGACTAAGTGCTTATGCGCCCTAATGGAACACTTAAGGTTAATCAATCATTATCTTCCTAGACTTACTTGTATTGTGACAGTTGTATGGTTAAGTAAGCCTGAGGTGTGTGATTTTTATATCTTTTATCTTTTTAACACCTATGGTAAGAGGGAAGGGTGAAGAGAACTAAATGACTAACTTTCATTAACTATTTACTAACTAAGTTCTAAGTATCCTAGCATCAGTATATATTCCCACTTGTCGCACACACCTTGAACCAGTGAAACACTACTAGGATTACCAAACGCTACTCGTTACTGGGTTACCAAGCATTATACACATGCTCGAAGCAGTTGTACTGAATGCACTTAACTAGGAGAGTAAAGGGTTAAGAGAGATTAATTGTCTAAGAAAGTATTTAAACATTCAATAGTAATTAAGTCCTATTTAGCTTAGTCCATGAACTATAAGGTTTATTAGAAAGTTCTTCTTTATTGTTGTACAAAAATGTATGCTCAAGTACAATTTGCTCGCATAAAGATTCGTTCACTTTGAGACTCCTACTGTGAGCACATGGAAATTATTCTATCTCTAGAATGGTAAAACTACCAGATTTTAGCTAAGGGTCTAGATCTAGATGGAGAAATAAGGGAAAGTCACCTCTTATTTATAGAACCATCGATAGGCTACGATATCACATATGCGATATTGTAGGGGTCAACACGATATCGCGTACACGATATCGTGGCTAATGTGATATCGCGGCTCATCATAACCTCATGACTGAATGAAAACTCATCGTCGAGTTCCTTACAAAATATTGGAAAGGTATGGGATTATTGACTTGAGTGACACTAATGGTAGATGGGGTGACATGTGAATGGATCATCATTACAATACATGGCAAACTTAGTGTTCATGACAACAAGAGTGAACACTATACACATTTGACATCCAGTCTTATTTGGTAGCTGAGAGAGAAGAGAAAAGAGAAAAGGAAAAGAAGAAATCTACTGCTGCCAATGCCAAGATTGCACCTTTCGTTGTCCATCCATAAGTGCACCATCAATCTTGTTCCTTGTATGACTGTTCCAGCACTAGTCCATTCCAAGTGTTTTCTCTAGATCCAATCTATTATTGTATGATTTCCATTTGCACACACAACATAGTCTAATATTAGTAAGGATAAATGAATCACAATGCAGTTAATACCTTGTCTCAGTGTAAGGTCCATTAGCTGAGTTTTGATATGGCTAATGTGGATCTGGAGATATAATATTGGTGGCTACCCGAGGTGTAGGGGTGAAGAGAAAAGTGAAAAAATTGGACCAGAACCCCCATGACTAAGAGTGAACCTCTAGTAGCAAGAGAATGGAAAAAGATAAGGAATAAGAAAGATGGAGAAAAAGAAACAATGGTAACGCCGATAAAATTGATGTCAAAGATGGAGATGAACAAAATAAATGGGGATTGAGGAGATGTTTAAGGGAAAGAAGTTAATGGATGCACCAAATAGGAATGCCAAAGGGTCCTCTCCAAAGCAGGCTCATTCTCTTAATACCTTGAAAATCCCACATTCAAAGAGTCCATAGGCTCTAGGAATGTCATTTGGAGACAAGAGTTAAAGTCTTAACCACAAGATTTTACCAAAAAGAAAATAATGCATCAACCAAAATATGGACTACTAATATAATTGGAAATGAGGTGAAATATGGAGAAAAAAGGATGGAAAGAAGGGAGAATGGAATGGAATCTCAAGAACAAGGTGGTGTATAGCCCCTTGTGTGTTGATGGTTAATGTGAATTAGTATATCTCATTCCAAATTCGGCCTCAACCAAACCACATCCAATGACTTTGCATTAATACATTTACCTAATCCATCCACTTGAAGTAACAAGAACGTCTCCGCCAAAAGGTCACCACCATTCTGATGAAACACAAAAGGAGAAGGTAGGAAGCAAGGAAGGGCCTTAGTTAGAGGGAACATTTTTATTTAGTTCCATAACCAGTGCTTGTAGCCCAGATGATTATTCCATCTAATGGATGTGCTTTGAATTCTCACTGTCTTTTTTTTTTTTTTTTGCGTTTTGCATGAGAACCACACCATGCAAAGACTTATTATTTTTATTAGCTTAGCTTCTTGATAATGGAGCAGCGTCGAAATGGTATGGGAGACTCAAGAAGAAAACATCCAAGCACCCAAGAGAATGGCCAGCACAAATGCATCAGGTTTCCTTGAAGTCACACCCTTTTCAGTCCTTGAGTCCTTCCTTAGTTTGAGAAATACTCAGTCACCAATTCATTGATAGTTCTTATTGTTTAAGGAAGGGGACTGTATAGTTCCAAGCTAAGAGAGATCATGGAAATTCATGCATGTATGGATGAACTAGACTCATTACCTGTTATATCAAAAGAACCATACTAAAGTATCAACATCATCACTCAAAGGTAAAAACCAAACATTAGCAATCAATAGAATGCAGTTCATACCACCATTAGGAGCACTTATTAGGTGATGAATCAAACAAAATAAATAAGCACACAAAGAAACGAAAGAGTATAAACGATGTTGTAAAACAAAAAATAAGAAAAGTTAAAGAAATTTGTAAAAAAAATGTGTAAAACAAAAACTTAAAAAGAAAATGAGGGCCTCAAATGATCAGCATAGGTGGCCATCTCCACCATGACTAAATTGAAAGGGAGAGATCCAAAATAATGAGCACTTGTTTGAATTTTTTAGAAGTGTCCAACTTCACCCAATTGATGTTTTCAAGTTAAGGGTTGGAAGTTGGCAATGCTCTTGTTCCAGTGTATCTATGCTTTTGATGTAGCCGCAAGTTGGTCCCCTAGTTAGTTCCATGCATATTGATGAGTTGCTCTCTTGATTAGCTATCAACCACTGGGTGTTTTCTTGTTGTGTGGTTGCTACATATAGGCACCTTTGTATGTTAACCTCTGGTGCACACCAGTTGCATGCAAGCAATGCTAAACATTCCTGTACGCAATCACACCTTGTATCACTGTATGTGATGCATGGAACTTTCTTCTTCTTGATCTTGCCACAAGTGTTTTCCTTAGATATTTCTAGGGAAAGATCATGGATTCCTAGGCATGCATTCACAGTACTTAGCCATGTCCTTTCCATTATTATTGGGAAGTCCCCTATGTCATTGTTGACTTGTATCACTAGGAAATTAGCTGGGTATGACCAACCACACACAGTGGTAATGATGTCCTCCACTAATCCCAAGGGAATAGTGATCGACTGGTCAACCAGCTCTAAGAGAATATTGCTCTTCTTTAGTGGGGGTAGGTTTCAAGCTTTATACATTTCTTGTGATATCAAGTTGACTCCAGAACTTGAGTCCAGAAGAGATTTACAAGGTTCATTCCCAGTGACTTGGAGGTAAATTAAAGGGCTTCCAAGGTTAGATAATTTCTTGGGAAGATGGCCCTTCTTAATCCAGTCAGTGATGGTATGTGAACATAATCGTATGCGTTGAGCTCTATTGTTGGTTTGAAGAAAGCTCCAAAGCCTTATTTGATGGAGGAATGTTCGAAGGTTCAACCGCTTGTGGTTGTGAGAGCTTGTTCGGACTGTTGGTTTTGAAGAAAGGTCTTCTTCTTGTACAGTTGTCAGAATTAGTAGCGAGTTGAAGGTTTATAGCTCTCGTAGCATTGGGTTACTACAGTTGAGTGGGGAGTTCTCCTTGTATTGCTGGAGTGGGTGGTAGTGGAGCTATCAGTGTGAGAGTCGTAGATGGGTTCGAAGGATGGTATGCATGTCATGTGTCTCTCCCAGGAGAAGGAGTCCTATAGTACTCCTGAGCTTGGTAGTGACATTGTGGGGTCACGTGACCAACAGAGTCACTTGGAGAGATTAGCTACTGCATGTAATAGCCATATGGATCTAGTTGCTGGTAAGGGTATTGTTGCCTTGGTGGTGGCATCCCCCATGACTATGGGTATTGCCACTGATGGTGTTGCTCAATAGGTTGTTGTGGAGTTCCACTTGGATAATACATTAAGGGTTGGTGGAGCTGCCTTGGGTTACCTTGGAAATAAGGTAACCTTCAGGGTGCTTACCGTTTGTTAAGTCGTGGGTTAAGTGCGTACACCCCAGACTCTTGCAAATGTGAGATAATTGGGTAACATCACTTAGGATGGTCATACTGACATATCTCACATCCACCGTTATTGTTTGTATTAGAATCTACAACCTCTTCAGTGATGATCATTTTACCCTTACCTTCGTTATGTGCATGGTCCAAATCCCTCCTTTTCTTTTTATCATGGTCACTACTCCACTTCTTAGACTCCTCTACAATTTTTAGAATGGTTTCAAATCTACTATCTAAGGAGTCCCACATTTGATCTACCTTGGCCAACACTTCTATTGTTAATTTTTAGAGCAGCAAGGTTTTCCTATTCACCAACTCTTCCTCCTCCTCACATAATCTCACTCCCATTTTTTGGAGGGAAGGATTGCGGTTGTACTCCTCCACACTTTCTCTCTTACGTAGCTCTCCTTCTTCCTTAGCTACTTGCTCCAACAATCTATGGATCTGATGGGACCTAAGCTAAGATAATATCCCTTGGGCATATGTTCCAAGGGTTCTCCTAGTTTCATGCCTAAGTCCATCTATGAGATGACATAGTTGATCCTACTGCAAATAACCATGGCCCTGACAACAATGTAACAGTGCATAGTATCGGCCCATGGCAGCATCCAAGGGTTCATGAGTTCCCTACTTTCATCCTCAGATTTTCTTTCACAGGTTGGACACTCAGGAGTATGGTTGATACTTATCATTAAACAATTCTAGCATCGTACTCCACCTTTGAATGGATTCTGGTTCTAAGGACCGGTACTAGCTTTCCGCTTCTTTCATTAGTGTCCTTGGAAATAACTTTAATTTTTGCCACTTGTTCTCAATATTCTACAAGGCACATGCATTGTGAAATTCTTGTAAATGGTTCTAAGGATTAGCATTGTATCCCCCCTGAAATCGTGGAATATTATTCATGTCTAATCTCTTGATCCTGCTATCTTTTTTGTGCCTTGTAGGTATTCTAACAGCCTCCGTGATATCTAACATGCTTCGGGTTGCAAGTAGGGGTTCTTCATCATCATTTCTCTCATAGCATCTATGATGTCTATGCGGTTCCCTACTTTCCCTTCTTTTATGCCTCGATTCTCTAGAGTGCCCTCGTCCTCGCTCTCGACTCTCTCATTGAGGTCTCTCATTTTGCTTACCCTTATCCTCATGGGTAGGTTCCTTATGACTGTGTCCTAATGTTGAAGGAGAGGGTGAATGTGATAATGAAGGTGAAGAAGAAGGAGAACCATCGCCATGATGATGTTTCTTGTCCTCTCTTTGGTGGTCTCGTCCCCGATCATGATGACGATCAGAATGCTTTCTCTTATCTTGTGTTTGTGTTTCCTCATTGAACACTTGGTGTTCATGGGGATCAAAACTAGGGTTGTGAATCATGGAGTGAAGGTTCTGATACACCACCTCCTCACCATCATTAGGAGGGGGAACATCATTTTGTAGAGAACCTATTGAAATAGGTTTACCACCCTCAATTTTTCTTATGACAGGCGAAGCATTATGGGGTTCTTTGCCCTTCAAAGATATGTGGTAACTCTCCTGCCGCAAGTCCAGTTGACATTGCGCTTTTGTGGGATGGTAGTCCCTTGCGTTGTAATCACATGCAATGTACTCAGCGTATAATTGTGACATGCCTATTTATACAAGGGCATGAAGGAGCATGTTGGGGGCTACTCTGTCTGGAGGCAACACTATGTTATCCTCCAAGTCTCTCCAACGCAGTTGTTCATCTTGATGGAAGACCAAGGTAAAGTTGGGGATATATTCATCATGATGAATATATACCACACTGAATTGTTGAGGAACTGGTAGTTCTTTGTTATGTATGTTGTGTTGCTGACTATCTCTAGTGTTGGTCCTAGGCGGTGAAGTGCTTTTGTTCGAAGAAGAAGACATTTTAGCCTTGTTCGGTGTGCTGTTTACCATTATCTTATTTTTTTCATTTGATCAACCCTAAGGGTTCATTTTAGCTCCCAACTATGTGAATGATTTCCTATGGTCTACGTAGCACACAAACAACTAAGTCCCTAATAACAGTGCCAATTATGAGTGGCGAGGTACCCCTACATTCAACCATACGAATATGAGTGTTTCACGCGCGATCCGATCAAACTCCAAGGACTAAGTGCTTACATGCCCTAATGGAAAACTTAAGGTTAATCAATCATTATCTTTCTAGACTTACTTATATTGTCACAATTGTATGGTTAAGTAAGCCTAAGGTGTATGATTTTTATATCTTTTATCTTTTTAACGCCTATGTTAAGAGGGAAGGGTGAAGAGAACTAAATGACTAACTTTCATTAACTATTCACTAACTAAGTTCTAAGTATCCTAGCATCAGTATACATTCCCACTTGCTGCATACACCCTAAACTAGTGCAACGCTACTAGGATTACCAAACGCTACTCGTTACTGGGTTACCAAGAGTTATACACGTGCTCGAAGCGGTCATACTGAATGCACTTAACTAGGAGAGTAAAGGGTTGAGAGAGATTAATTGTCTAAGAAAGCATTTAAACATTCAATAGTAATTAAGTCCTATTTAGCTTAGTCCATGTACTGCAAGGTTTATCAGAAATTTTATCTTTATCACCGTACACAAATGTGTGCTCAGGTACAATTTGCTTGAATAAAGATCCGTTCACTTTGAGACTCCTACTGCAAGCACATGGAAATTATTCTCTCTAGAATGGTAAAACTACTAGAGTTTAGCTAAGGGTCTAGATCTAGATGGAGAAACAAGGGAAAGCTGCCTCTTATTTATAGAACCATCGATGAGCTGCGATATCGTGTACGCGATATCACAGGGGTTGACGCGATATCATGTACGTGATATTGCAGCTAATGCAATATCGTGGCTAATCACAACTTTTTTGATTTTCAAATTTTTTCCTATTTTTACACCATTTTTTGTATTACACCACCATTACTACATTTGAATCTTCATTGGATATTTTACACTTTCTTATATATTTTACTTTGTTTTTTTTAAGTGTGATTTTCAAATTTTTGCTAATAAAAGTACTTTATTACCAATAGGACACAGTGGTGTTGTGGCTACTACTAATGGTCGTTTGTGCTTTATGTTTGATTTTTTAATGTCTGGTTTCTATTTTTGAATTTTTGTATCAATGACTCAATCATGGTTTCTTATGCATGGAAGTGAGTCCATGACATCCATCCATCCACAAACTCTATGGTTTTTCTTATTTTGGAAGTTTGAGATCCATTTCATTAAATCAACTTTTAATAAATTTGTGAGCTTGGTAGTTTTCAGAATTGAAAAGGATTCAAAGGTTTGAACAGGGTGTAACTTCAAGGGAACTCAATACTCTTCATACTCTTCTATTTACTTGGATCTTGAGTGTTTTTCATGGACTTCTTACCATTCCCTTCTAACTAATAACAGGAAGTTAAATAAAGTCTTTGCATGGTGTGGTTCCCACCCAAAAAAAAACATGATAGGAATTCAACGCACATCCCTTAGACAAATAAACAGGCTACAAGAACTAGTTATGGAACTAGAAAGACATGTTACCCATGCCTGAAGGTCCCCTCTAACTAAGGCCCTCCCTCATTTTCTACTTCTCTTTTCTTCTCTTTATCGAATGGTGGTTGTTTTATGGAAGCACTCTCGTGTCTCAAGGGGGTGGATCAGTCTTGGAGTGATGATGCAAAGTCACTAAAAGAGGTTGGTTTTGGTCTGGACTAAGGATGGATCTTCTTTAGTGATTTTAAACACAAACTCCCCAAGGGACTTCTTATGACCTTAGTTTGGAACTCCATTTCACCTTCTCCATCATCCATCTATGCTGTTTGTAACTAACCTCATTGCTGAAGTCCATGTTCTTGATTTTGTGCCTTGGTCTAACATGCTTGAATTCTTAGGTAGAATCTTCTAGGTTTTGGTCCTTAACTTTCATCAACCATTAATCACCTATGGGACCCATGAACTCCTTAGGTTGAGGTTATGCAAGGGCAAAAAGGACATGTGCCTGCTATGGGAAGGATCCACTTGCATATCCTTTAGTTAGGTTCATTAAGCACCTTATCCTTAGACATTCTTGCAGCCCGAATCTTTTGTACACCCATCTTCTACATCACACCATGTGTTCCTTTACAATTTTTTTTATTAAGCACATTATCCATCAATTTTTTTGATTTTTGAGCTCTCATAGATCCTCTTCAATGATTTCATCACTTTTTGGCTTTTTTGTGATTCCATGGACCCCAATTTCATTGAAAAATTCCTTCTATTTTTTGAGATATTGACATTAGAAAATTTTCGCCGATGGACCCCATTATGGGGCCCCATCAATGGAGCAGAACTATATACAAGGCCCCATATATGGGTCAATGCAAGGGAGAAATTCTATATATATGCATGACCCCACATTGAAAATCTTGCATTTTCTCACAAACACCAAGGGAGTTTTTTAATTTTTCAGAGCTCAAAACCTTCCAAAGCCCATAACTTACAAATCGTTTATCCAAATCACTTCGTTATTTGCCCTTGTAGCTACCAGAGGTAAGCTCTTCATCGTGGGGGCCATAAATGTTCCATTTCTGATAGAAAATCTTTTGCAATTTTTTCTAACTCCCACAAATGTTTAATTGAAAAATCAACTATCAAACATCAAATTACAATAGTTAAAACTTTTCAACAAGCTTCGATAACATCTATAATAAATAATTAATAAAATAATAATAACATAATTAATCTTCCATGGTCCAACCTTAGCCAAAGTGTAATAAATTAATGAGAGAAGGTATTCAAAATTTAAAAGTTACACATTATATCTACTAATCCATGGATGTGTTGTGACTATAGATGGCACCAAAAGAAAAGTACACACAAGAAGCAAGACCATCCCAAGGAAGAAATAACCTAGAACGGGTAGGGGTCAAGAACAGCCACAAGAATAACTGATTGCAACCCATGCCATAGGTCCTCTTAGAGAAGAGGTAGAAGTGGAATCTATCTGACAGATTCCAAAACCAGTAGCAGTAATAGAACACTCCCATCAGGATGATGCACTATCACAACTAGCAAGTCTTGAGGTGACCTTAATAGAGGCCTATCTAAATTAAATCAAATCAAAAGAGGTCCAAAAATTGATGCTCTAGGAGTTAAATTTTGGTCCTTTCCTAGAGCATGCACCAAAAGAAGTGCAAGACCAACTAAAGACCTCTTCCATGTGGCCAATCATCACTTCCATTAGGGAGTGTTATATGGGAGAGATGTTTTTATTCTAGAATAATAAGAAGCCCACATCAATGGTGAAAATCAAGGACATCTTAGTGTCTTACTCAATGCAAGCCATTTCTATAGTGCTTGGGTTACTGAAAATGGGGACAAACCTTACTAGGATCCCAATGCAGGTAGATCTTAGTATTAAGAAAGAATGGATGCAATGATGTTATGGCATTGACCACAAGGAGTTTGATGTACTCACATCAATAAAGAGGATCCATTACAAGATTGTGGCCTTCCATCTCAATTCTAGGATGAGGCAAAGCAAAATCACAACCTTCTCTGCTTGAGCATGTGTTGCTCTAAGTGGGAGATTCTCGACCAACCTTTCATAGATGATCTTTCTAGAGATGGAAAAGTGATTTAAAGAAAATGAATGTAGATGGAAGACACTCTTCTTTCCATGCCTCATTAGGAAACCCTATTGAAGGAGAGGGATAGTCCATTATACAAATGACACAGTCAAAACTATTTTGGCCACCAACTAGGTAGAAATGATGAAGGATAAGACACCTGCAACCACTATTTAAGAAGAGTAGCGACCACCACCTCCACTTTCCACTCAGACAACAATTCCAAACATTGTTGTAACTACCTAATGGTTATGCAACTACCAAGAATGGATCTTCAGTGAACAAGAGTAATAAGCAGGCACAAATGGTGGGGATGCATCCATGTATAGGCTAGCAATGAGTCACCTCAGTGAGGTGGCCTAATGGAGGTGGGTATATTTTCTCAGCCCAAAGAACGCAACTACCCATGAGGTTAAATCTAAGTACTTGAGAGGCCACAGTATCTCCCGCAGAATAATAATTACTCCTAGAAATCTCTAGGAACGCAACAACCTTCTCAGTGCATTTAGAGGAGGATGAGGGAGCAACACTTTTGGTGATGCAGCACCAAGGGTAGAAGATAATAGCAAAAGTGATCAATGATAGGATTGCTAACATGATCAATGCACTAAATGTCACTACACTCAAGGATGTACAAATGTCTATAGAAATCACAAGCAGCAAAATAAATGTAGCATAGCATGAAGAACTAGTGGACCAACTCATGGTAACCAGGAAATCACTTCCAGATGTCTTTCACCTTTCAAACAACATTACTATAACCCAGTAAAAGTTTCTAGAGGTAAAGGGCAAGAACGTAATCTTGGAGGGGTAGCCTAAAATAGCTAAAGAATTGAATGAAAGATTGGCTACTAAAGTTGCCAAATTAAGAGCCTAGATTTTCAATCCCCCATTTCTCAACCCAACACTAATAAGAGATGAAGCTAAGGAATAGCTTCACACCAAGCTCAAAGAGGTTAAGGGTGCAATGGAGATGGTAGTGTTTGATCGATCCTTAGTAGATGGTACACAACACAATATTTAGAAGGCCTTCGATTAGACCTACCAGGAGAATGTCTAGTTGATCATAGAAAATCATCACTTGCGGAATGTTGATGAGCATAAGCAACAATTAATTTATTTCATCCATCAATAGTAGGAGAAATTGACCAGATTAAACACAAAATTGAGGAGATTGGTAGTAGAATAGAAAATCCTTTATGGAGGAGGTCCATGCCCTTTGCCAAAAAACTACAATTCAAGTAGCCACATGGAAATCAGAGGCTCTCAAATTTGAGAGAGTCAAGGACCATTATAGAGAACAAGTCGATATATAGAAGTAAATGAAAAACACATCCAATTATGAAGGTGAAAGTGAAAAAAAACCCTTCAGTAACTCTAGCAAGGAAAAGAATTGTGGTAACCCATCGTCAATGGGATAGATGCCTACAAGCAGAAATCCACATGAAGGAGTTGCAGATCAAGGAGATGATAGAGTATATGGAGCTTGCCAATCTCTGTTATGAAAATATGACCATGTTGACTATCAAATGGCTAAAATTTGAGTTAGAAAAGTAGGTGGCTAGCTTGTACTTACTGTATGAGGTTGAGTTCAAGCACCACAAGGACAGTAAGGACAAGCTTGCGATGGCTAACATTGAACTCAAAGTTCTCAAGGCACGATTAACTAATCAATGATTAACTACTGAGAACTTGGCCAGGAAGATGAACAACTACCAAGAGTTATAGAATGTAGTTAGGACATTCAACATCAATGTAAACAATTCACTCCCTAGTTTATCAATGTAAAAGAGATGTTCCCGATAATGCCGTGGGATCTCCTCATTTCAGCCCACATTGATGATGCCACGTCGACTATGAATGATCCTCAAAACAAGGAGAAGAAAATGAAGGCATTACTTGATGCCTTTCACCTTCCACCAAAGGTTGTAGCTACAGTAGGATAGCCATAGCCAGCTTAGCTACCACACATGCCTAAAGTTGGTGAAAGTACCTTAGAACCTTAAAAGTCGTCACTGCCTGGGACTATTTGATCTTCTCCATCACCTTCATCCCATTAAAAGAAGTGCTATGCAATTTTTGTGTAGTCATGTCATTGTGTTTAATTTTGTGTCATGAACATCATAATTTTTGTAATGTGCTAATCCGTACACTTGGGCACTTAGTTTTGTTAAGTCAGTTTGTTTTGTTAAGAGTCAGTCAATAATTCCATACCTTCCTAATTTTGTCAAGAAACTCAAGAATGAGTTTTCATTTAGTTGTGGGGGTATGATAAGTGTCAAAGTGTCACATCAATGGGCCCATCGACCTCAATGACTATGTTGCCCCATCGACGGGGTTGTATTGACATCGCGTTTGCTATGTCTACGGGGCCTCGTTGACATAGCCCTAGGTCAATAACTATAAATACAAGCTTCCAGCCATGTTTATGAGTATCAGAAATTCATAATAGTAGTAGAGCTCTTGCAATTTTTCTATTCAAAAGTTAGAATATTTTTCCCAAGTGCTCGCAACAGGAGTCATTGAGTGTATAAATCTTTATTTGAGCATTGTTGCACCTAAGCACAACAATGTGTATGACAATAAAGATGAGCTTCTTGATAAACCTTGTAGGATGCTAGATAGTTTAGTTGTTTTATTCATGCATTTAATGTTTTTAGTTATTTATTTAATGTTTCTAGTAATTAAGCTAATTAAGTAATTAAGTAAGATAAGTTAGATAGATTAAATACATAAATACGAATGCTTCAAGCGTAACACATATTCACTTGGTAATTCCAGTAGCATTATTGCTTGGTGCGCCTAGTAGCGTAATGCTTGGTAACGTAGCAATGGATACATGGGTTTGGTATGTGTAGGAAAGAGGGACTGAATGCTTTTGTTAAGACTAGTTAAAGGCTATTTAAGCAATTAAATTAAATTAGTCATTAAACCACTTCATCTCTCTATTTAGGTATCAAAGAACATAAAACGATAAAAATCATATGCCTCGATTACACTTAACCATACCTTTATACATCACAAGTGTAATTAAGAAGACAACGAATGACCTTAGGGCAAGGTTCACTGCCTAGAAGACTAGTGCATCAGAAACTATAGAGTTCACAGAATTTGACCAGATTGTGCATGAATGCTTTGTGATTTGTATGGTTGGGTGTAGGGGTACCCCGTCACTCATCAACATGCATAGAAATGTAGATATTAACTAAGTGCATAAAAATTAAATTGCATGGAAAGTAAATCTAATATAAGTCAAAGTATTGCAATGAATAAGAATCAATCTTGATCTTATTGCCATTCATGGAAGGTGTCCAGGTACATTGCCACTCAAATAAGATGTCATATAATGGACTTAGATCTACATTGTGGGCACTCATTAACTATTCTCTAAGGCTATAGAAACAAACTACAAGAATCTACTAGTAAAAATTACCAAAAGATGTCCAATACATAGTAGGTGCACATGTATTTATAGGTGAAAATAGGCCCTACAATATTGTGTATATAATATCACCACTTGTGCTCTGATATTGAGGATCCAATATCAAGGCCTATGCAAAATACAATTCATCATACCCCCATGATTGAATGAAAACTCATCCTTGACTAAACAAAAGAAGGAATAAGTTTTTTACAAAATATTGGGAAGGTATGAGATTATTAACTAACTCTAACTACTAACTAACTCTGAGTATTGCATTAAAAAATTTTATTCAAGTGGATGCAAACAAAATTACAAAGTGATAAAAAGATTGGACAAACATTGAAGATTACAAAATTTACTGAGATCTTCAAAAATCCATTGAAGATGTTTCTTCTTATTATTGCTAATGATGGAAAACTTCCAACCTTGATTTTTATGTTGATGCTTCTCTAGTTGTGTGGAACATTTTTGGAGGATGAATTTTAATTTCTTCTCATCATCCCATAGATCAAGTAATCATATGATGTTTGAGCTGTTATCCTATATGTGCTACTATTTTTCCCTGTACATATCCTCTGTTTTTCCTCTCTTGCCTTCATTTTTGTATCTAGCAAAAGATGTTCTTTCTTAAGCATTTCTTTTAGCATCACCTGTAGTCACCAAAAGATCAGCATTAGTTTTGGTAAATTTTCTTTAATAATTAAAACTTTTTGGATCCCTTAGTTTGCATTTAAGCACAAGGTGATGACAACATACTATGCCCAAGGCTATGAGGTAACTAAAATCATCAAGCTGTTCACTTTATTTTGGTCAATTACTATTAGTTACGATAATGTTCAAAAATAGGATGTTAGAAAAAATTTCAAAAATTTCAAGATGAGTATCTCTATCCCCCATGACTAATAAGCATAACTCTAGAAGTACACAAGTTTTTGAACAATGAAAACCAAAGGTCTAATTCAGAATATGGTCAAGAAGTATTAATGGATATGGAAATAGAAAACTAGGAAAAATTAATGAAATGGATGAGAAGTAGTTTAGAAATTATGCATAAATTCAAAGAAATTGTCGCTGATGTTGTGCAAGATGTGAAGGTTAGTTCAAAGGCATGATCAACAAAATTTATGCAAGTGGGTTCTCTCGAAAGCAAGCTCTTATAATAATTCCCTTGCATGACCACTTCTATAGATGTCCATAGGCACCCAAGAAGTTAAATGTAGACCATGCCTTTGTTCCAAAAAATACACAACTACCTTGGTTGGGATATTGCACTATACTACACAAAACCAAAAGGCTCATAATTGTATGCAACAGTGAGATGAATGAATGGGATGAGAAGGGATTGCAAAGATTGGAATGTAAGGTGCTTTACCATGTCTGTAATAGTTTCTTGTCATAAATGTAATTAAAATTATCAACATGCCTATCCATCCAAGTTCAAACCAATTCCATACCATTAATAGTGACCTTTCATTGATGTGTTATTTCCTGCCAACCATCATGAGTCTAAAACCACCTCAAAGAATAATCATCACTCCAAAAAGAAAAGAAAATAAAAGAAGGAAGGAAGGGCCTTAGTTAGAGGGGATCATTCAACCATGGATAACATGTCTTTCCAGCCCCATAACCAATGCTTATAGACCATTGTGTTTAAGGGGTGTGCTTTGAATTCCCATTATTGTTTTTGTTTTTTTGAATTTTATATTTTTATGATTTTGTATGGGAACCACACCATGTAAAGACTTTTCACTTCCTATTATTAGTCAATAGTGGAGTGATTATACAATCCATGAGGAGTCCTAAACCACATGAAGGAAGTTAAGAAGAGAACCCAATAGATCCCCTTGAGGTCACACCCTTTTCCATTCCCACTTGGTTGTTTCCTCTTTCTTCAAGGTATAATGATCATTGATTGATTTTAGTTTCATGAAAGAAAAATTAAATTACTTCCATGACAAAAGATCTTTTTATTTAGAGAACAAGAGGGATGGATGAGGTGGACTCACTACTTTACATAATTACTTACCCAATCATCTTGATAGCATAGCACAAAAACCCAACACATAGCATTGCCTTTTGCATCATGACTTGGCAATATTATTGACAAAAACATGAAGAAAATGACTTAAGAAAAGAGAAAAGTATAAAGAAAAGGAAAATAACATGAAATGAAAATCATATTAAGAATCAAAATTTTTTTGAAGAAATAAGAAAATGATAAAAAATTGTACAACAAAAAGGTGAAAAACACTTAATAGTTCTTGAACTAGGATGGAGCATCTCCCCCACAACTAAACTTATGGTTTTACATTTAGGAGATGGACGACACTATCCCCTGGTTATACATCATTGGTTTCCCATCTATCACCATTATTAATTTACTTAATTGCATGGTAGCACATCCAACATTGGTGATACTCTTGTTTGGATTTGATGAGTGGTGAGGTAACCCTACACTCAATCATACGAATACGAGCATTACATGCGCAATCCAATTGAACTCCATAGACTAAGTGCCTACACGCCTTATGGAACACTTAAGGTTAATCGTTCATTGTCTTCCCAGACTTACTTGTATTTGTCATGGTTGTATGGTTAAGTAAGTCTGAGGTATGTGATTTTTATATCTTTTATGTTTTATTGCCTATGTTAATGAGGGAAAGGGTGAAGAGACTAAGTAACTAACTTCAACTAACTAAGTTCTAATGCCTAGCATCAGTATCCGTCCCACTTACTGTTCACACCCTGAACTAATGCAACCTTGTGGGATTACCAAACGCTATTCATTGCTGGGATTACCAAGCATAACACATGTGCTCGAAGAGGTCGTACTGAATGCACTTAACTAGGAGTTTTGAGGATTAAGAGAGATTAATTAACTAATAAAGCATTTAACCATTTAACATTAACTAAAGTCTTATTTAGCTTAGTCCATGCACTACAAGGTTTATCTAAAAGTTATTCTTTATTTCCATACACAAACTTGTGCTCACGTACAATATTTGCTCGAATAAAGATCCATTCACTTTGGAACTCCTACTGCGGGCACATGGGAATTATTCTATCTTTGGAAAGGTAAAACTACTAGAGTTTTGCTAAGGGTCTAGATCTAGATGGAGAAACAAGGGAGAGCCACCTCTTATTTATAGATTTGGCGGTGCGCTGCCATATTACATACACGATATCGCAGGGGAAGACATGATACCACAGGGGAAGACGCGATATCACAGCTAATGCGATATCGCATATGCGATATCACGGCCCATGCAATATCGTAGCCCATGAATGAATAAAAACTCATCCTCGAGTTCCTTACAAAATATTTGGAAGTTATGGGATTATTGACTTGAATGGAACTAATGGTGAATGGGATGACATGTGAATGGATCATCATTACAAAACATGAAAAAACTAGTGTTCACAACAACAAGAGTGAACACCTTATACATTTGAAATCAAGTCGTATTTGACAGCTGAGAGAGAAGAGAGAAGAAAGAAGAAGTCTACTACTACCAACGCCAAGATTGTGTCTTTTGTTGTCTATCCATAAGTGTGTCATCAATCTTTCTCCTTACATAGCTGCTTCAGCACTGATCCATTCCAAGTGTTCCCTCCAAATCTAATCCATTGTTTCATGATTGCCATCTGCACACACAACATAGTATTTATATTAGCAAGGGTAAATGAATCACAATGAAGTTGATACCTTGCTTCAATGAAAGGTCCATTGGTTGATTTGTGGTATGGTTGATATGGGTTTACAGATATAATAGTGGTGACTACCAAAGGTGTAGGGGCTTGGAGAAAATCGAAAAAAAATCAAAAAAATCAAAAAAATTGGGTCAGGACCCCCATGACTAAGAGTAAACCTCCGGTAGCAATTGAATGGAGAAAGAAAAAGAACAAGAAAGATGGAGAAAAAGAGATAACTATAATGTTGATGAAATGGATGTCAAGATGGAAATGAAAAAAATAGAGTGGATTGCAAAAATGTTAAGGGAAAGAATTTAACTAGTGTACCAAATAGGAATGCTAGTGGGTCCTCCCCAAAGCAGGCTTATTCCCTTAATGCCCTGAGAAACCCACATTCAAAGAGTTCGTAGGCTCTAGGAATGTCATTTGGAACAAGAGTTAAAGTTTTAACCACAAGAATTTACCAAAAAGAAAACAATGCATCAACCAAAATATACACTAATGATACAACTGGCAATGAGGTAAACAATGGAGGAAAAATGATGGAAATAAGAGAATGGAATGGAATCTCAAGAACAAGTGGTGTACATCCCCTTTTGTATTTAATGATTAATGTGACTTAGTAGATCCCATTCCAAATCCATCCTTAACAAACCACATCCAGTGACTTCGCATTAATGCATTCAGCCAATCCATCCACTTGAAGTAACAAGAATGCCTTCACCAAAGAGCCACCACCATTCCGACAAAATGAAGAAGGAGAGAATGGGAAGCCAGAAGGGCCTTAGTTAGAGGGAACATGTTTATTTTAGTTCCATAACCAGTGCTTGTAGTCCAAATGATTATTTTGTCTAAGGGGTATTCTTTGAATTCTCACTATTTTATTTTATTTTTGCGTGAGAACCACACCATGCAAAGACTTATTATTTTTATTTACTCAGCTTCCCGATAATTGGGTAACGTCGAAACGGTAAGAAAACTCAAGAAGAAAACATCCAAGCATCCAAGAGAATGGCTAACACAAATGCATCAAGTTCTCTTGATGTCACACCCTTTTCAATCCTTGAGTCCTTCCTTAGTTTGAGAAATTCCCAGTCACTGATTCGTTATAGTTCTTATTATTGAGAAAGGGACTGTACAGTTCCAAGCCAAGAGAGACCATAGAAATTTGTGGATGTATGGATGAGGAGGACTCATTGCCTATCATATCAAAAGAACCATACCTTAATATCAACATCATAATATTAAGGGTAAAAGCCAAACATTAGCAACCAGTAGAAAATAGTTCATACCATCATTAGAGCACTTATTGGATGACAAGATTAACAAAATAGATAGGCACACCCACACACACAAATAAAAGAAAAAGTATGAACAATGTTGTAAAACAAAAACAAGAAAAGTTAAAGAAATTTGTAAAACAAAAATGTCCAAAACAAAAATGTGTAAAACAAAAACTTAAAAGAACTAAGGGCCTCAAATGATTAGCGTAGGTGGCCATCTCCCCCATGACTAAATTGAAAGGGAGAGATCCAAAATAATGAGCATTTTTTTGAATTTCTTAAAAGTGTCCAACTTCTCCCAATTGATGTTTTTAGGTTAAGGGTTGGAAGTTGGCAATGCTCATATTCCAATGTATCTATGCTTTCGTTGTGGGTGCAAGTTGTTCCCCCAGTTCATTCCATGCATGTTGATGGGCTGCTCTCTTGATTAGCTATCAACCACTAGGTGTTTTCTTGTTTTGTGGTTGCTACATACAGGCAACTTTGTATCTGAGTTTCTTGGGCACACCAGTTGCATGTAGGAGATGCTGAGCATTCCTCCATGTCATCACCTTCTGAGTCATTGTATGTGATGCATGGAACTTTCTTCTTCTCGATCTTTCCATAAATGTTTTCCTTAGATATTTCCAAGGAAAGATCACGGATTCCTAGGCATGCATTTATGGTACTTAGCCATGCCCTCCCCATTATAATTGGGAAGTCCCCTTTGTTACTGTTGACTTCTATCACTAGGAAATTAGTTGGCTATGACCAACCATACATAGTGGTAATGATGTCCTCCACCAATCCCAAGGGAATGGTGATGGACTAGTCAGCCAGCTCTAGTTGAATATTTCTCTTCTTGAGTGGAGGTAGGTTCCAGGCTTTATACATTTCTCATGAGATTAAGTTGACTCTGGAACCTAAGTCAAGAAGAGCCTTATGAGGTTCATTCCTAATGACTTGGAGATAAATTAGGGGGCTTCCAGGATCATAGAATTTCTTAGGGAGGTGGCCCACCTTGATCCAGTCAGTAACGATATGTGTTAACATAACCATGTGTGTTGAGCTCTGTTGTTGGTTTGAAGGGAGCTCTGAAGCCTTATTTGTTGGAGGAGCGTGCATAGACTCAACTGCTTGTGGTTGTGAGAGCTTGTTTGGGCTTTTGGTTCTGAAGAAAGGTCTTCTCTTCATGTGGTTGTCAAAACCAATAACAAGTTAAAGGTTTATAGCTCTCATAGAATTACGTCGCTGCAGTTGAGTGAGGAGTTCCCTTTGCATCCTTGGAGCGGGTGGTAGTGGAACTATCAGCATATGAGTGGTGGATGGATTCGGACGATGGTATGCATGTGGTGTGTCTTTCATAAGAGAAGGAGTCCTAAAATACTCCTGAACTTGGTAGTGACGTTGTGGGGTTGCGTGACCCATAGAGTCACTTGGAGAAACTAGCTACTGCACGTAGTAGCCATACGGGTTTGGTTGTCGGTAAGGGTATTGTTGTCTAGGTAGTGGCATCCCCCATGACTATGGGGATTGCCACTACTAGTGTTTCCTGATAAGTTGTGGTGGAGTTCCACTTGGATAATACATTAATGGTTGGTGGGACTGCCTCAGGTTACCTTGGGGATAAGGTAACCTTCGGGGTGCTTGCCTTTTGTTAAGTCTTGGGTTGAGCGCATACACCCCGGACTCCTGTAGATGTCAGATTATTGGGCAACATCCCTTAGGATGGTCATATTGGTAGATCTCACATCCACCATCATTGTCTGTATTAGAGTCCACAACCTCATTAATGATAGTCATTTTTTCTTTACCCTTGTTACGTGCATGGTCTGAATCTCTCTGTTTTTTCTTATCATGGTTACTACTTCGTTCCTTATACTCCTCTACGATTTTTAGAACAGTTTCTAATCTACTATCTAAGGAGTCCCTCATTTAATCCACCTCAGTTGACACTTTCGTTGTTAATTTTTGAAGTGGCAAGGTTTTTCTATTCACCAACTCTTTGAGTGGTGACTCATCCTCCTCCTCGTAGAATCTCACTCCCCTCTTTCAGAGGGAAGGATCGCGGTTGTACTCTTCCGTGCTTTCTCTTTTCCATAGCTCCCCTTCTTCTTTAGCTACTTACTCCACAATCTGTGAACTTCATGAAATCTAAGTTCAGATAATCTCCCTTGGGCATATGTCCCAAGGGTTCTCCTAGTTTCATGTCTTAGCCCATCTATGAGGTTGCAGAGTTGATCCCACTGTGCATAACCATGGCCTAGACAATGATGTCTCAATGCATAATATCGGCCCATGGTAGCATCCAAGGGTTCGTGATTACCCTGCTTCCATCCTTGGATCTACTTATGCAAGTTGGACACTCTGGAGTACATTTGGTATTTATCGTTAAACAATTCTAGCATTGTACTCCACCTCCTAATGGTTTCCGACTCTGAAGACCAGTACCAAATTTTTGCTTCTTTTATGAGTGTCCTAGGGAACAACTTTAACTTCTTCCACTTGTTTTCAATATTCTGCAAGGCACAGGCATTGTGGAATGCCTATAAGTGGTTTTGCGGATCAGCATTATATTCCCCCTCAAACCGTGGGATATTATTCATGTCTAGTCTCTTGATCCGGCTATCTTTTTGGTGCCTTGTAGGTATCCTCATAGCCTTCATAATGTCTAACATACTCTAGGTTGCTAGTAGGGGTTCATCATGATCATCTCTCTCATGACATCTATGATGCCTACGTGGTTCCCTACTTTCCCTTCTATGCCTTGACTCTCTAGAATGCCCTCGTCCTTGCTCTCGACTCTCTCATCTCGCTTATCCTTATCCTTATCCTCATGGTTGTGCTTTTTGTCTGCATCTAGATGTGGAAGGAGAGGGTGAATGATGTGATGAAGGGGAAGAAGAAGGGGAACCATAGCCATGCTGATGTTCCTTACCTTCTCTTCGGTGGCTACAGCCCCGATCGTGATGACGATCCGAATGCCCGTCCTTATCATTTGTTCATGTTCCCTCATTGAACACTTGGTGTTCATGGGGATCAGAACTAGGGTTATGAATCGTGGAGTGTAGGTTTTGATACCCCACCTCCTCACCATCGTTAGGAGGGGGAACATCATTTGATGGAGAACCTGTTATAACTGGTTCACCATCTCCAATTTCGCTTAGGACATGCAGGACCCTTTTTCCCTTCAACGATGTATGGTAGCTCTCCTGCCTCGAGTCCCTTAAACATTGTGCCATTGTGGGATGGTAATCCCTTGTGTCATAATCTTCTGCAATGTATTCAGCATATCGCTACATCATGCCTATCTATGCAAGAGCACGAAGGAGCATGTTAGGGATTGCCCGATCTAGGCGTAACACTATGTTACCTTGCAAGTCTCGTCAATGTAGTTGTTCATCCTAATGGAGGATAAAGGTAAAATCGGGTACATACTCATCGTGATGAGTATACACTACCTGATATTATTGAGGAACTGGTGGTTCTTGGTTACGTGTGTTAGACCGCCGACTATCTCTTGTGTGATCCCTAGGTGGTGAAGTGCTTTTATGAGAATAAGAAGACATTGTTATCTTGTCGGTGTGCTATTGACCGTTGTTTAAAATTTCTTCTGATTAACCCTAAGTGTTTGTCTAAGCTTTGCAATGATGTGGATGATTTCCTATGTTCTACTTAGTGCACAAACCACTTAGTCCCGGCAACGGCGCCAATGATGAGTGGTGAGGTACCCCTACACTCAACCATACAAATATGAGCGTTACATGCGCGATCCAGTTGAACTTCGTAGACTAAGTGCGTACACACCTTATGGAAAACTTAAAGTTAATCGTTCATTGTCTTTCCAGACTTACTTGTATTTGTCATGGTTGTATGGTTAAGTAAGTCTGAGGTATGTGACTTTTATATCTTTTATGTTTTGTCGCCTATGCTAATGAGGGAAAGGGTGAAGAGACTAAGTAACTAACTTCAACTAACTAAGTTCTACTGCCTAGCATCAGTATCCATCCCACTTACCGTTCACACCCTAAACCAATGCAACCTT